>OMNW01009452.1:30727-55781 GCA_900303245.1 Selene dorsalis
GATTTTTTTAATTTTTAAAAAAAAAAAAAAAAAAAAAAGATGCAACTTGCAAATGAGCAGATGTAAATAGTAAGTGTATGTCTGAGGAAAACCAATGCATATAAAATGTTTTATTCATAACTGGCACTCTATCCTCTGGACAAAGCAGCTGCAGCAGTGGATACATTCACCAATAAACAAACATACGGATGTTATGTTTCATGCCGAGCAGTCAAACAACTACTCAGGTGATTTAGTTTTAACTGTGCTCTTGAGGCAAACCTTTAGTTTTGCTTTTCATCTTGCCTTACTATTTTTCTACGAATTTGAATTTGTCTGTTGCACTGCCAGGTTCAAGGTCTTTGTGTACAAATACAAATGGAATAGAGAGACTTGTGGTGCATTGGCGCACATTTGTCTGACAGTCCAGAATTATAGTAGGCAGACTGGATCCGGGCCGTGAGCGGGGAGTGGAGAGAGGGAGAGCGAGAGGGCCCCCGGCAAGCTGCCCTGGCTTTGTTTACAACAAAAAGCCATTGTTTGATGTGGTTGCGCAGCCGGCTCCAAAGCTCCCGCTCCCACAGGATGTGCTCTGGGTAAAATGCCAGACGGAGGCCACTGCTGGATGACTTCGACCTCACCATGCTGGGACTCTGAGCAAAGTCCTCCTGAGTCCTCTAGAGACTTAGAGAAATGTATAAAACAGCAATGGTTTGATGCGTCTTTGTGTTGTATCTCTGTCTATCACCAGAGTTCAGGTGTGTTTGACTCTACACAGAAAAGTCAAAGTAACTATTTCAGTTGCCAGTGATGGAAGAGCTACTCACAGCTTTTACTTACTTGAAAAAGTAAATAAAATAAAAAGTATTTTTATTTAGTAAAGTAAAAGCCCTGCATTCAGGTATGTAAGTATTATCAGCAAAACAGACTTTAAATACCATTATGTACCAATTATACATCAAAAATGGGCTCTACCATTGTTACATTCCTCTATGTTATAATATGGGTTTATCATTATTGTTGATACATTAATATATAAGCATCATTTTTGATGTTATAGGTGAATACAGTACAGCTAATTTTACATATTGTTGTTTACATATTGTATTCTTGTATATTGGCTTAATGAATGAGTGTAAATTTGCATAAAATTAAATAAATGGGTCCCTTAATAAATGTACTTGGTTACATTTTACCGCTTTCTGTTATACAGAGGAGTCATTTGTGGAAAAACTAATTTACAGTGTGTATATTTTAAATACAGCTTTTTAGGGGTGCCATATAGCTCAGTGGGTTGAGCAGGCACCCAATATGCAGTGGCTACTGACATGTAGTAAGTTGTAAAATAAAGTTATTTTCCATAAATATTTTCTATTCACAGTCCACACTCTTCTGAAACACAATGCAATCTTTATATTTTCCACTCACTGGAAGATTTCTCTTTCAGTCACGCTTTGCCTGATACTTCTTCTCTGCCAAATCATCAGCACAACCGAGCTACACGCTACCAGTTTGCAGACTACTGTGAACCAAGAACCCTCATTGTGTACATGATACAGCTATTCAATCGAGACAAATGTAGGCCATGTAAAGGATGTGCCGTCAAAGGAAACTGCAAGCATACCCGAAGCTTTATTAATCTTTTATCACACACGGTGTCCTTAAAGGAGCGTCCGGCTGAGTGCCAGGGTGGAAATCACCTAATAGACAATAAGACGATAAATGGCTCCCAAAAGATCAAAAATATGAATAAGATTGTGACCGAAACACACTGTTATTTTTATTTCTTATTGTTCAAATAGCTGCGCCAGCCAAGCAGTCTACACAGATAAAGCATTTCAAGCAAGAACTTTAAATGGCCTTCATTGGAAATCCTTCAAGGAGACTGTTTCTATTTTTTATCAGTGGAGTGAAGACAGGCCTTTGATTGTATAAATAAGGAGGAAACTGTAGGAAAGAAGAATCTCCCGACACGTCAGTCAGGAAGTGGTGTGGCACACAAGCCACAAAGGTAGACCGTAACAGTAGCCGCTATATGGTGATAATCTCTGCCTAAAGCAAGACCGGGCAAGCAAAGAAACATGTGTTGGTGCGCCAGGCTCAAATCCCCCCCGACCTTGCCCCTTTTCCTGCAGCCAAGATGAGATGAAAGGAAGTGTTGATGCCTCTACTGCCCCCCAGAGGTGCTGACTTCATAGGCAGGAAAGAGAGGCATTTTCAAGGCTAATCTGTAAGCATACCTCTAATAGCTTGTGTGCTACACTAACTACATTTTGGCCACTGATGCCTGAGTTATTAAACCCAGGCTGCAACAGTTTAACTTTGTGATTTACTGCTCTTGGACAAACAAAGGAACGAGACAAGAGGTTCAACATACTGTAAGTCCCCAGCTGTTTCATGCAGGATCCATTCCTTTAATTTTTCATGTCAGTGGAAGTACAGAGTGAGCACTAAAACTCTGAAAAAAAGGCTACCTGTAAAGTCCTTGAGGAATCCTGTAAGAACAGGTCCTGAGTGAACTGTTAGAGGATGAAATATGTTCTCAGTCCTTCCTCTTAAGATGTGATGTTTCTGCCAGGATTGGGGAAATGTAGCACAAGTGATGATAGAGGAAATAAAAATCATTGACACAAAGACCGTCTTAGTAGAGCGTGTGTTTTCCTTCTTTCTTTCTCTCCCTCTCTCGCTCTCTCTCTTGCTTTCCTACAACACATAAGTTTGTCAAGATATTTTATGGCCAACTGTTTCATCTTTCAGCAACCATGGCTGGAATTAATAGACCCTTAAACACAGGCAGCTGTGAATTTTCTATACTGTGGCTTGTGGCATCAGGAATAACAGTTGTTATTCTGATATGATGAAACATCCTTCTACAGCATGGTGTGTGCTGCAATTGTTTCATCTCCCTGAGAACAAGGCAGCAGACAGACAGCACAGTATGCAAACTCAATCCAATGATCAGGTGGCTTTGATGAAAGCTGGTGATCTCGCTTTTGTTTTGAACAGTTATTTAAAAGGAAAATAAATATGAAGCCGAGTTGACATCTGATGGCAATCTTGTGTGGGTGCTTTTTTTTTGAAAAAAAGAAATTAGATTAATAAAAATTTAAGCAGTGCGTCAAGCCGGTATACAAACACTCGGGTTTCTTCTTCACAACCAACTGTCATCTGTAAATGATTGATTGGGATTCTTCTTCATCCAGTGATATGCGGCACCACCCTTAATACTTCTTCCTGCACCATGATGAGTCAGGGTAAATCTATATACTGAATATAAATAAGATTGCGCCTGCAGATCTCTGTAGTGTCGATCTGCATCTCCTCTCTCCGCCGCCCCAGACTCTCCACACTGCAGGAACAGAAATCTGGGAGCCTGAACTGTCAGTGACCTGAGCAGTGAGCAGCTCCTGCTGAATCTGCTTCGTGTGTGTATGTGTGTGTGTGTGCGCTGGGCTTGTACATCACACCAGGAGCCTGTTTTGCCCCATGCTGTCCGGACAGCTGGTTCTGAACTTGTCACGGCTACATGTACCATAACCAGCTCTTTGCTTCGTGATCGATAACACTATCGGCAGCTGTGCGTAAAGAGCACCACCCTGCGTGAGCGACTAAGGTTCAGTCAACACCTCCAGCACATCTCTCCATGTTCATTCTAATCCCCAATTAAACATCCCAATCATATTCAGTTGATGAATTAGTCATTACAGCAAGAGAGTCTGTGGCCACTTCATTACTTTCATCTGTACTCTGTACAATCTGCTGCTATTCTGTCCAGCAGCTCTGCCGTAAAGTCTAAAACTTAATGAAGTTTATGTGCAGTTCTTGTTGTTGGAGTTGTGTCAATTTAATTATACATTCAAAATTGAGGTCACAATTAAAAGTCAACATGATTTAATTTTTTTTCATCATCCCTATAGCAACATTTACAATAGGGCACCTAAATGTTAAAATGGGACATACAGTACTTAACAGAAACTGTACATTAGGAATAAAAGTAGATCTTATGGCATTTATAGCTGTATAAGATTTAATTATATTGCATAGGTATAAGATGCCTAATTGTGTGTATATATATATTCTGTACTTCTAGTAACAACAATACAAGCTGCCAGTGGCTAATCAGACATGCACAGCCCTGTGCACAGGTCATAGGTCAAAAAAGTAAAACTGCGAGTGCTTTCAAAGATAATGCAATGAATCGTTTTGCATTTATCAATTAACTTCACGCAAAGTGCCGCAGAGAGAAAAAACTAAATAAAATCAATGCTTGGCGTGAGCACCCTTTGCATCGGCACTCCTCTGTGCACTTGGCCACAGTTTATCAAGTTACTTGGCAGGTTGTTCCATGCATCCTGGAGAACTTGTCACAGTTCTCCAGTGGATTTAGACTGCCTCAGTGTCTTCCGTCTTGTGGACTGACACCATGATGTTGAGATCAGGGCTCTGTGGGGGCCAGACCATCTGTTGAAGGACTCCTTATTCTTCTTGTCACAGTTTTTTATGACTGAGGCTGAATGTTTAGGGTCATTGTCAAGCCGCAGAATGAATTTGGGACCGTTCAATCTCCTTCCCCTATGGTAGTGTACACAGTCTCTTTTCCAGTGGTTCCCTGTTTAAACAGTTACTTGTTTGGTATTATGCTCTGTAATGATAAATTATAGACTATTCTCAACTCCTGGCAAGAATATTTCTTTTAACTCTCAGCAAGTGGGTCATTTTTCTACTTCTCTTTTCCTTGAGAGTCATTTGTTGACTAATTATTTACATAAATGTCTTTGCAGGTCTATTGAAGGAATGGTACTATGGGTTACCACAGGTCATAAATTAGCCAATGTGCAGACTTGCCAAGTCTCAGTGTGTTGAGCAATTCTGTGGGTCAAGCAACTTCTGCCAGGAGACAGGGTCCACACAGAGACAATGGAAAATAATTTCACGACACAAGTATAAATGAAACAGCCATGCGAACGAATCTGATCGACACCCATACATGCTTTCTGATACCTGATGCCCACAGCTCCTTCACTTGCTGCAGGCAAAAGTCCCTTGGTACATTATAGCACAGCTGTTTGTTATGATACAGCTCATACTGTCTGTCTCAAACTATTGCATCTACAATCCCAGAAAGGCCTCAGTAGAGTATTGGTGCCCCACCCGGTCCCCACAGTGCTTTCCACATGGTTTCTGGGTGACTGTGACTGGGTGAACTGCTTTATATCTGGGGTGTTATGAAGCCGGTTACACTCTTCCAACACTCATAAATACATGTGAAAGTGTTTTCTTTTAAGTTAAGTTTCCTATGACATTAATTTCTAATTTTAATTATTTAACTCTGCTGTGCGCATCAATGTATATATTTATTTGAAGGTGTATAATCATGTCAAGAGCCTGTTTTCATGGTTTCATCAACACAATTACCACAATAACAAAATATAAAAAGCTTGAATAAATACATTTAAAATACCAAAGAAGATAAATTAGCATTAATATTTTCCTTCTACATAATTCTTTGAGGACTTAATTATAGCTAGCCTCTAAGAAGGAAGCCACAGGTGTCACAGAACAACAATAGAGGGCTCATTTCTAGCCAATACGTGTATTATACTGCATGGGAGCATTTGACAGCTCGGCTGCTTTTAAAACTGTGATTAGTATAATTACATAGGACCAGCTGAAACTGAGGACAACTTTAAACGAGGCACTTGAATTTCAATCAGGCCCATGCCCAGGATCTCACCTTTCTGTAAAACTATAGATGAGTCAGAAACTTGGGGAAAAAAAAAACACATGAAATGAAATGTGTCTAAAGTTAACCAACGCCAGGCAGCTGAGAAATGCAACATAAAAGAACAAATGATACACAAATCTCAGTGGAACTACATCCATATCAAAGCCAATGATTATATGGGCAAAGCCTTGTCTAATTGCAATCGCAGCTACTGAGGAGATGAAAGAATAGTTTACCATGTCATGTCTACCTTCACACCTTTGAAAAAAAGCAAAAAAAAAACAAACATTGTCTGTGCTATAGGCGATGTTTTTCACCTTTAAGTGGCATCAAAAAATTGGGGACTCCAAAAGTCACAAGGAGATTGTGGCATCAGTCAGGTAGCAACACATCTTGTGTCATGTCCCACTGGGCCGATAACATCAGCCATAAAACTGCCACTGTAACTTGTAGATAGTAAAGTAGATAGGTACACACATACGTAGCTAGATGGATGGAGCAATAGTACTTAATCATGCTTTGTTTCTGTTGCTGCAGGCATGACAGTCCTCTTTGATACTGAAGGCATTCCTCAGGTTTAGATGTGATAGAATTCAGTTCAGTATACAGTAGTATCCCTTATCGTTATGAATGCATACAAAACTGCCATAGCATCGAAGAATGAAAGAACAAAGAAAAAATAAACACCCAGAATTACCACCTCGTGGTTGTAAACTGCAGCCAACTTGCCAACTTGCAGGAAATGTGTTCACAATCCCTCCTTCCTGAGTTACAGCGGTGAATCACAGCCAGAGGTCTCTTTTGCAGAGCACTATGTTGTCACAGTGAAGTTGACCTTGACCATTTGGATACAAAAAGCCATCACTTCATTTATTTCTATAGATATCTGAGTGAACTTCTGTCACATTTAGTATTGAATTTGTGAGTTATGGCCCAAAAAACATGTTTTTTATGAAGTCACAGTGGCCTTGGCATTTCACCTTTGGCCACCAATCTAATGATTTCATCGCTGAGTCCAACTGAACGTTTGTGCCAAATTTGAAGACGTTCCATCAAACTGTTACTGAGATATCACGTCCACAAAAATGCAATAGACAGACGTATGTACTAATGTCTTAAAAAGGCTTTAAAAGACAAACAAATGAATGGATAAAAAAAACAAGTAAATGGCAAAGAAAAAAGTAAACATATGTTTTGTGTGTGTGTGTGTGTTCCATATGTATAATAGGCTATGTCAAGATAATTGCATTCATTGACGTTATTTTTAATTATGCGTCGCTCAGTTTGTGACATGCAGTCACATATTGCGCGGCTAAGTACGCTGCATGTCTCTTAATAGAATCTGTCACTGTCATCTGGCACTGCTAAGTATTCCTCTCTGATAATATTTATCTGTCACAATTTAACAGGAAGTGCGTCTCTGTCTCTTCCTCACCTGTCGTGCAGTGTCCGCAGACACTTTTCCTCTGTTGGCAGCCAGGAAGTTGTTGTGTCGCCCTTTCTCTGTGGGTGGTGGGAGTCTGTACTTGGTCAGGATCTTTGTCTGCTTTGTATCTCTGACAGTAGAGAGATATGCTGCCAATTTATATCCATGGTTTGGAGCCAAATAGCAATTAAGTTTTGTTTTGAGTTTTGGTTTGATTCATCCAATGTTCCAGATAGGCATCATTTTTTGATTTAATAATTTGGTTTACTCTGATTAGCAGGTGGGAAGCAGTGCTCGCCTGAGGTTGAACAGTAGTTGTTGTTATTTGATCTGTAAGCCTTGGGACCAGCTGACAGTTAAGATGGGCAGTTCTTGGATTTATGGTGGATAGTCAGGGTCCAGGTGTGACAGCACTGCTCCAGGAAGTGCAGGGTGAAAGCAACACTTCATTAGCACAGAACAGGAAGTTAACTTTCTTATTCAACTTTCCACAGTTTCCAAGAACAACATCTGATCAGTGATAACAATGTTAAAAAAAAAAAAAAAAAAAAAACCCCTATACAACGGCTCTCCCAGATGTCTCGGTAATCGTTAGGCGCTAATTCATCTTTACCCTGACTGAAGAACAAGAATGACAACTGAGGCTGGTGTTTTTTTTTATTTTTATTTTTAGGCTGTGTTATAATTCTTTCATAATATTTGTAATTAGGTCACCAAGGGGGTTCTGATATTTTTCAGTGTTGATTCAAGGATCGCAAATTTTTTTTCTGTTCCTGATTGAGGTTGTTACATGATATAATTTAAGTCAGGGTGAGGTTGGCTCTTTGGCTGTTTAAGTTGCTCTGACCCTCAGAACTGATTCCAACCTATGGACGATCTATGTCCTAAGTTTTTGTTGTGTTCGGTGTTTCAGGTTTAATCTGACATTTTCGCCATTACTTTTCTTACCGCTCTGCCTTTTTCAGTCTTTGATTAGATTCAGAGTTGTTCGTAGTATGACCTACTTTCCTGGCTGATTTATGATAAAAATATAATTTATTTTGGCAGCTGCTTTGTTTAATTTGTTTTCCCTGAAACTGTATTGATGTGAATGTAGTCATTAGGTTGGTGATTTCAGGTGAAATGACAGGGTACATGACTTCATATTGAGGGATCCATTGATATTATTTATTTATTTTATGTAATTCACAAAGCTCGGCTTCTGTTATTACTTTGTGTATGGTTACTTATTGTATTGGTTTTATGTATATTTATATTTGCCTCGTGGTGATCTGCTAGTAAATACATTAATGAGAGAGGGGTCCATGTCACTGACTAGTCAACCACACTATACCCATAAGAGCTGAACAGTACATGAATCTCCCAAAAGAACCCCGTTTTCATTCTGCCATTAAGCATTACAGGCAAATGGAGCAACAGTGACGCACTAACCCTTTCCAAATTTTACTCACAATGTGGTCTTGACTTTGTCTGCTGTGAGTGGGGCGGGGGTGAGGTGTAGGAAGGGCTGCCCAAAAATGTGACTGATCGTCTATGTCAGGCTCACATCCAGCTTGGCATGTAAATCTCCCATCAACAGGACATAACTCGGAGCCTGGATTTCTTTACAGAAGAAAGTTTTCATAATAATAGGGTGACAGAAGGGGGGGGATCTGGGTAGGTCTGGTCTGCTACGGGATCCTTCCATCCCATCTGTTTATTCAAGGATGGTTTGGTGCTAAATGTGTCTGAGTTATTGAGTACTTTGCTTTGTGTTTCTTTCTACTTTTGTTTTTGATATATAAGTGACCGATACAGTAAGGTATTTAAAATGGTTTGGACATAGTTTTTCTATCCTAATAGCAAGAGTTTGGGAAAGACCTTTTCTTGCTGAAGCATACAAATGCCTTGTGCTCAAAGCCAGGTCTATAAAAAGAGACCATTTTCTGAGTTTGCTGTGGAAGAATTTGACTGGCCTGCACAGATCCCTCACCGACACCACATCCAGTACCTTTGGGATGAACCGAAACATGGACTGCAAGACCAGCCATACTGTCCAACATCACTCCCTAATGCTCTTGAGGCTGAATGGGAGCAAATCCCTGCAGCCACGTTTAAAGGAGGCAAGGCTGGAAGGCTGGTATAGATGGAATGAAACTCTAATTTTGAGAAAATAACTTAATATGCTATTTGGTACTTAAACCTACAACAACCGATCGTATTTTCTACAAACATATTTGACCCATTTTGAGCACAGCAGCATATCTGACGAAAACAAAGCGGCGCTTCACAGTATAACAAAAACACCAGATGCGGTGTCAAAAACAAGTGATCTCATCTAAACAACCGACTCTGCATTGTTCACGAGATTTTCGCAGAAGAAATGCATGATGTGGAGAAAACCACATGTGTTGAACTGAGAGATGTGAATTCAAATATCATGTAGAACACCCCTCATTGTTCCACTGATAACGGATCAACAGAATAGTCTCAGTAGTAGAGGTAGATTGTTGTGGCAAACGTGCCAGAGCTGGTGTAGAGAGGTTCTCACAGCATACAAAGGGAAAGTTGTTAGTGCTCATTGGCCCGGCAGCTCTGCAGAGGCCTGAGGATAAGCCTTAAGCCAGAGCACAGCAGATAGCCAGGGGTGAGGTGAAAGCTCAGACAATATGCTGGTTAGGCTCTGAGGCAAGCATCCTGCTGCAGTGGCAGACAACACCCGATAATGTGTCACGCAGCAGTATGTTGGTGTCGCAAACAACAAGACCCTTATTCACACTGTCAGAGAAGGCTTCATGGAAAGAATGAGAAACTACAGAGGGAAGAGTCTGAGAGGGAACCGGAGAAAGCGGAGCGAGGAATGAGCGGGATCTTAAGAATAGGTTAGTAAAGGTGTGATGCTGCTGGCGTGGAGAATAGATCTAGATTTCTTTCTGTCCCTCCTTCTGCAGGAATTGGAAGGACTGGCCGGATAATATAATCGGTTCCAGGAGTGTTGAATGATGCAGGGAGGGACTAAAAGTGTTCCCCAAGAAACCTGACAGTACATGCCGGAGAAAGAAAAGAAAAAAGGAAAACAAAATAAATGCAAGTTGACAGGCAAAGTGGGGGACAGTTAGGCTTAGTGTTATTACCATGACAAAGAGAAAAGAGCACAGTGTCTGCTCCCTGCATGGAGGGTGAAGAGGTTTAAGGACAGAGCAGCAGGAGATGAGGAAGTAGCACACTGAGCTGTGTGTGTACGTGTGTGTGTGAGACGCTGTGTGTTTGTATCAGCCTGTGGGTGTGCACGTGTGAACCTGTGTGTCACTCTCTGTTTCCCTCTGTCATGTGTATGTATGTAATCATACCTATTGCAAGGCGTAGCGCTACGTCTGCTCCGATATTAATACTCTGCAACTAGAACATGAACTAGGGAGGCTCGCGGAGGAATTTCTCCACTTCTAACGACAGGAATGATTAAGTATGTTTGTTATATGCTCACACAGGGCCTGAAGTGGTGTTACAGATTGAATCAGCTGCAATAGAGACAACTATCAAAGACTGATAACTCCTACGGGGCCCTTCAGGCATGCAGGAGACTGATTACTCCACTGCAGGGCAAAAAGTGACATCATCCCTGGCTGGAAGCTGTTAGGTAGAGGACTTACAGAGTGCATGCTTCATAGACCATCTTCACATGCCTCAGACACACACACACACACAACTCCCAGCATTAGCATGGAACCCAGTTTGTGCGTCTCTACACACTTGGCTGTGCCGCTTTACATCAGCCGACCACATCAAAAAGAGGAGGACAGGGTTAATCTCTCCCTATGGTAATGCCCAGAGGTTTGAGAAGAGATGCAACATTTCAGTCTGCGAGCAATCCTCACTGCCATATCTAATGACATAGCCAGCTGAAGCCCTCTTTTACATTCTCTTGCTATTCAATATTGAACAGCACTTAATTCATTACTAAACAGCAAAGAAAATAATTGGATCAATCTGCATCAGAGTGTAGTCTGTGAGGGGTTTCATTCCAAAATTAGATTTCCACACAGCATAAATCATGACCGTTGTCAACCGCTGCACGCATTACTGCAGAGACCACAAGACAGTTCAACCCTTGTTGTATTTTTCAGGATTTTGGGGAGTTTGAACTCAGTAAGTAAACAATTTATAAAAAATTATAAGCGGTTAAATGGACCACCACAGCTAACTTAACAAGAGCGCTGACACTAATGCAAGTCAATTGGACAATGTTGTTGTTGTGTTATCGGCCCTGACTGATCATGTTTCAGCTCCTAGTGGCTCAAGTTTACTCCTTGACTTGCTAAATGATGTTAAGTGGCGTTGTGGACATTGCAGCTGAGCATACTGACATGGTTTACACCACTGACAGCTGTATCTCTAAATGGCCAAACTTTTGTCCAAACACAGGATGATGGGAGGGACAAACTAGAGGGTGTGAACTGACAAATGTATTGTGTCATTATCAGCATGGCATGGAACACAGCGGTGGCATGGTGCAGTGTGAATTATACAGCAGCGAGACACTGAAGAACGTAAGCAGAGCAGGGATTATCGCACAGAGTCCTGGGTTGCCGGAGCATGAGTGTCACAAGATATTTCAGTCACAATTATTGTGTTTTTTGTTAACCTTGCTAAAAACTGAAGGTTACTCTCTGGCTTATGCTTATGTCAATCGTGAAAAAATGATTGACGCATCCTCTCACTTTTAAGAAAAATTAAGATTTTTTTCAGGTAAGACGGCAAGTGACAAAGTTGAAAATTCAAGACTTTGGATACTGCAGTGTTTTAATATTATTATTGTGATATATTTCAGTTTAAAGTGCACATTTACATGTTGATGATAAGGCACTTTACTTGATTAGAAAAACAAATCTATTGTTTTTTAGATTACTCTTAATGCTGACTTAAAGAGCAGAGATAGACCCAGTTAAATCAACACTTCTCTAAAACCATTTAACAAGAATAATTAAGCATTATAATTTTCATGATGAGAGGGATAATTGTAGAGTTTTTGCATTTAACCTCATTAGTGCATTAGTCCATAAGCTGGAGAGCAGTGTGATAAGTTTGGCAGTGAATATGTAGTGTTTCCATAATATAAAAAGCTTTTTTGTTGTTGTTCTGTGTTATTCATTGACTTTTTTTATAGTAACTTTTATTCTATTGTAGATACTCAGTTTATATCAGATTTGAAAATGGCCATCTATCATTTTTATCAAATTTAACTGCTACTGCTATTAATAACACTGTGAAAGATGTCTGCCAGAATGGCTTCAAGTGTTGAACTGCGAGAGAACAAAGGTTATTTTGTCTATTCTTGGAAGGTTTTATTTATAATATAAATGTCAGCAAAGACACAAAGGAAGCAGACACAGAGGACAAAAAATTTACCATCCTCTCATCTTTTTTTAAATCTTTTTCATCAAGCAGTTTAACCTTCATCTGTGGCTGAAGAAGATGAATGCACCATCACTGATTATTGTAGAAGAGACAATTAGATTCATAACACAGCTGGAGCATTACAAAACTTAAAAAGTCAACATTAAGGTAACAGAAAGAGTAGTGCTCTTTTAGCTTCCCTGTCAGTTTGCATTACCAGCGATCTGTTCTCTGAGCTTAACTCTGAACACAAGCAGAGAAGCTGCTTGTAACCCTGAACGACAGGGAGCAGTCAGTCACCGGCCAATATATATATATAAAAAATCTCAGATCTCACTTGTGAAAGCTTCCCTAAATTTAGGTCTAGCAGCCACCCTTCCCTCTGCAATCAATTTGAAATAGTTGAGCACATCCAACCCTCTAACCAACACCTGAAATGTAAACGCTTCTTGGCTCAGTTTGCCTGAAATGTAACTTGAGACAGGTTGAGAAATAGATTTCACCAGCTTTGCCAGCAATTTTTTTTTTTTTTGTCACATTTTACTCACTTGACAATGGTGTAAAAAACACTGACAGCATCAGTAGCAACAGTGGTCGTATTCCTGAAACACACACAAATTAACGCTCAACACTTCACCCCCTACTTTTTGAGTAATCATTTTTGCACTCCTGTAGCAGTGTTAAATTGAATCAGCATGACATTTCTGGCCATGCAGAGGGATGAATGATTTTTTTTTATTTCCTCCCTGAGAAGAAAAAGCGCTGTCTCTTTATGCTACATTTCTCTGTATTGTTGCCAGTGAATGGGATTTCCATGGAGTCCAAGGTTTCTTGTATTTGATTCTTGGGCAGTGTGCCAGATGCGGATATACAGTAGGTGAAAAAGAGGAGAAATGCAAAAATGTCAGAGCTGCTAGAATAAGGTGTTTTGATACATATGGGCTTTTTGTAGAAGAACTGATTTATACTGCTGCAATGAGAGATCATACATATTATCCTCTTAAGTAATATATATAGGCCTATACATTTTACAAAGATTACATTTTCATTTCCAGACAAATTATACACACTCTTACGCACTCTCTCTCAACATGGCTGTATGTTTCAATAGCTGCCTATCCATATATACAGACTGATATAGATAAAGAGCCTGATATAGAGAATACCTTACATACAAAAAAAAATGCTATTTCCCTTGAATTACTTTGGGGTGAATTCAGTTCTATTATGTAAGACAATCTAGATCATAATGCAACTTGACCATGTACCAAATGATCTCTTCAGCAACTCCCCACCTGACTCTCATACATATACACTCACTCAAACCTGAAAAAGCTCAGCTAGCTCCTGACAGCCCTTATTTATTTCATTATTTCTCTGTTTTTGTCCATCAGGACTAGAATTAGATTATTGTGTCAAACTCTGACTCATACAGGTGAAAAAAAAACACATTTACATATACATTACACTTTCCATCATAACCAAATTATCAATTAATCTAAGTTGATTCATCTTTTAATCATCTCCTTGATTAATTGTTTAGTCTGGTCAGAAGAACAGTGAAACATGTCCACCTCCGTTTCCTTGTGGCCAAGCTAATGTCTCAAAATGTCCTGGTTTGTCTGAACCAATAAAAGTCAAAGAAATTCAAGTCATAATGACACAAAAGAGAGAAATTCTGGGGTGTTGGAGAAGCTGGAACCAGAGAACAGACCGGTCTCAAAATGATTAATCAATCGTCAGAATAGCTGTGATTAATTTCTTATTGATCAACTAAATCACTGCAGCTCTAAATAATGTGATTTAGTAATTGAAAATGAACATATTGGATATCCATTAAAAAAAAATCTATCCAGTAGGAGACTGGTTGGTATTTCGGCAGAGGATTGGCAGAGCTTCGCAATCCTGGCAACAGGATGTCAGACAAAGGAGGAAGTTTGGATGCTGCTTGGCAGGAGATTCTCCATTTCTGCTGCTATTATAGACAAATTAGACACGCTGCAGGCCTACTTCTTCCCCCTATGGAAATGACCCGCATGGTGTAATTTTGGAAACATGCAGTGGATGGCATAAACACTCCCCCTTCCCTCGTAAGCTCTCTTGTAGAATATTTTCAGTACAGTCTGCACTCATACACGGCAATGAGGTTCCTATTCAGAGCCACTGCGGCTGTATTGTTCCGTTGACTAATGGAGGTGTGCCTTTAATCCACTGAAGAAGACATTTTAGCAGCTCTCTTGAAATAAGGCCAGTGCTGTAAACTTTATTTTATTTCATTTCAGTTGAATTCCAAGGATAGGAATCTTTTCAAGAGATATACTGCCTCTTATATCAGCCACCGTTTCACCTGCTTGTCATAAATCTAATAGGGATAGTTTTTGATTTAAAGAATGAAAAGAAGTGAATGGAGGGAACAGATATCGCTCTGAGAGGAGCTCATTATTGTGCAGCTCTGTATTTTGCAGGAGATAAATCCAGCAGGGTGGTTGCTCAGGCTAATAACTATTTTAAGTCCCAATAAAGCCCAAACATCTGATATGACTTAGGGAGCAGATAGAGGCTTGGCAAGAGAGAGCTCACACAAAACATTGGAAGTCTTTTGTCGGAGTCATTCCGCTACAAAAAATCCCCACAGACATTCATAATCACCTTTCCCCCATTCTGTTTATTTATGTCTTATTAATGTTTGCACATAGCACCAATGCCAAATCACTCCCTCTGCAGGCAGTGATTTACCAAAGGTAAATATGGCAAGAGAGCAATTTCCACCACTCTGCCATTGTCTTCATCAATCAGACGTTTTATTACCTCGATTTGATAATAGGGCAAATGTGGGAATGGTTTCAATTCTGGCATATTTCCATTACATTTGGCTACTCTGTCTTTTTAAGTAAATAAACATGTGTTCCACTCAGTTTGCTAATTACTTCAATTGCACCAAGTTAACCTTGAGAGTAACACACTGGAAAGTACTCCAAACACTAGATTGCAAGAAAATTCTTTGCACATGGTGAACAACGTAGGCCAATGGTTTACAACTGCACAAAGTCGTCTTTGATAACGTGTCTAAGATCATTTTTCACACTCACTGGCAATTCATTAAGGTAATTAAATTCCCTTTTAAATATTTTCAGGATGCTTTAGGAGCCCATCTGCTGCCAAGGTGTTTGGCCACATTTACTTGTAATTTGGCATGAGTAACAACAAATTGGGTGGTAACAGCAAAATCCCTTTTTAATTCAGTTGTGTGTCAGGATTTGCAATTTACCACTAAAAGAAGAAAAACATTCAATTTACCGCATTGTATACATCTACAAGTTGCGGATGACCTTCTGCTCTTTGATTATGTATCTTATTTAATTGAGATCACTTCACAGCCACTAACACAACATCCACAGACCGATGGAAATGCTACTCCTTTGTCTTGTGACAATGAATCAGTTGTAAACAGCCCTACCATGAGCCACAGGTAATTCTGCGACAGGTCACACTTGTCCTCGCAGGAGGCTGCACACACATTATCAGCCCTAATCCTCTTATTTCCTTTCTCCTTTTAAAAATGTGTCTTTCCTCTCGACCTCATCAGAGGAGGTAGTATTTCTATACTACACGTCGTCTGGCAGCTGCTGTAAGCTCACACTTCATTTTGCGGGGGCTCCATGAACCTCAAGGTCCAGAGAAACACAAATAACACATGCTGCTGAAAATATAGAATATCTTTTTCCATGTGCTGCTCATCTGAACCATAGGCTGAATTACAAAAAAGATCTGGCTGACAGAGAATGCTTTGAAGGTTTTAGTCATACCCAAATGTGCTGGTTTTCCTCTCATGCGCCTCGTCAAGGTTTCTCCCTCGTGCGTCTGGATCGGAGATGCTGGGAGAGGATCTGGTACAAAGAGAATTGCAGATCAACTTCAGCTTGACAGTAGATGAATACAGCCTAGCACAAAGAGCCTAAACAGGGTTACCTGCACCTCGACATAAGTAAAAAGCACAATTTCACAATTATGCTCGTACTTAACAACGATTTGTAAATTGTCCTCTGGTTTCCTGGGCATTATCTCCAAAAAAAACAAAAAAACAATAGTTTACTGATTCATGACTGGGGCAAATCCTGGTTGCTTGCAATAACTGGGAACTGTTATGAGAATATCATTAGACACAGTGCAACATTCATGAAAGTGAGTCTACACACAGTGAATCAGAGGCACATGGCTGTGGTTTGCAGTACAAAGCAGACGGACAAGGCTTTTCAGAATTAAGCGACACTGAGGGTGCTGCTGTGATTGTCCCTGCCTGGCGT
Organism: Selene dorsalis; assembly: GCA_900303245.1. Classification (NCBI taxonomy): domain Eukaryota; kingdom Metazoa; phylum Chordata; class Actinopteri; order Carangiformes; family Carangidae; genus Selene; species Selene dorsalis. The sequence goes on from OMNW01009452.1 coordinate 47,535, forward strand.
GATGGTTCCAGTATCTCGTAAACAGATACCCCCTTCCTCCACACACACACACACACACACACACACACACACACACCCCACACCCTTCACTTTTCACGTATTGGACAATCCACAAGCCTCCAGTTAGCAACAGTTCTGAGGACAACAAAAGCAGCTCATTAATGGCGGAGATCGAAGGAGGTGAGCAGGGATCCGGCAAGTGAACAAGGGGGAAACGCAAAACAAGCAAATAATAGCACAGCACGACATTCAGATACAGGAACAACATGATGTTGGAGACAAGCTTAAAAATGCCTGTGTGATTTTTTTTTTCTTTCCCGGATACAGCTGTGTCAGTTTGTGCAACTCAGATGACTTTTTTAAGGCAAAAAAAACAAAAAAAAACTATTTTCGCCACCTCATGTTTATTTACACAGGAAGAAATGTGGACTGACCTAATTTCTCTCTCACTTAGGATTGGGGAAACATTTTTTTTTAAAGCCAATGCTAAAATGCAGCAATAAGGCTCAAATCATTCCATGACCATGTGTATGGATGTGATTAGACCATTAGCTCACAGTGAGGTTGTAACTCTCAATTTCTCCAATCAGGTGCAGGCTGCATTAACACCGAGCAGATGTTCTTGTCAGTTCAAACCCCACATGTGTTAAGTCTTCGTGAATGATACAGGCAATTTAAGAGCCAGAATTCAGATATTATGAATAATGAGTCTAATATTTTTAATTCTCACACTTGGTTTTGACATTTTGTGTTTGTGTTAGTAGAATTATTAAAGTTATCTTAGGATAATTAGACTTTAGAGGGGAAAATAAAGTGTTACTGACATTACAAGGCAGATAATACTTTCTGAACTTTCTGAATGCAGCTTTGATGCTTGTTAAACTTTGACACAGTTTTGTTGAATTATATAAGAAGTTAGAGGTAATCAGGAGGTGTTGTGTGCGCAAAAAATAGCTCACTCAATAGAAGAATGTTTCTCTGCAACAGTCTGGTGGTGAGAAGTAGCCAAGTCCAGTATTCAAGTACAGCTATGAGACTCTAACTGAGTATCTCTATGTACTACAACTACTGCCATGTACTGCCATAAATGTATGAAGGAAATATTGTTCAGTTTTTGTTACAAGTTTCAGGAGATTAAAAAATATATAATTATAAAATAGTTTATAATGCATTATTACAGATTAAGATACCCAGATGGTTATCGAAAGCAAAGTTTATATTAGCCTCATCTTTAAAGTGGTGCTTACAATTATGATCCACTTATTTAATACACACCTAATAGGGGTCATTCTGCAGGATAGGTACTCATTGGTCATTTTTCAACTGATACTTCTGTACATGAGTAAAATTTTGAATGCAGGTCTTTTACTTTGAGTTGGACTTTTTAGTTTCTCTACACTGTTGTTATTTTTATGTGAGTAAAAGACCTGAAAACATCTGCTGCAACTGAAACAGTCACATAAACATCTCCACTCAAAAAGACTGTAGCCACATACACAACTCACACACAAAATCCAGTTCATGCAACTGCCAATACAACTTACAAATTACAGTGTGTGGGATAGGATGTCACATTACACTCCCTGTCTTTGAGGAAAAAAATAACTCCCTCTGTATTTGCCTTAGAGATGTTCTCTTTTTTTTTTTTGTTAAACCAGTCAGTGTTTAACAGACAGATGTAAGCCTTTAACAGTCGATTTTAGGGGAAAAACCAGAGAGGAGACTTAAATGAGCAAGATGATATGAGCAGAAATATGAAAACTGATACAACCATCACATGTCTGGCAAATTTAATAAAACTACACAGAGAACAAACGCACTTTTGCTGATAAGAACGGCGAGAGCAAAATGCGTAGCTGCAATTCACACCACCCAAAACCCCATCAGCCTTTGTCACAGATGAGCTGCAGTAAAGGGAGTCTGGTCTGCTGCGGGCTGGATGTACTTAATAAAATAGCCGCTGTGCGAGAGAAATCTAGGCCAGAGCAGTACTTCTGTTTACCGCTATTTACCCCCACCACACACTCTGAGGAGTGTCTCGTGGAAAACAGGTGCAAAACCCTGTTCCACCTTATCAAAAATTAGCACTGTTCTCGTCCTCCTTGCACTCCAGACAGCGCCGCCATCAATAAAGTCAGCTCCCTCGCTGTCATGCTTTAATTACTCACATAAACAGTATTTAATCAAATCTGCAAAACTCTAAGGCATTTCTTTCCCCTCCTCCAGATGCTTTGCACCCGCTCTTGCCTTCATTTTCTGATTTCCTCTACGTGTCAGCTGTGTCTCTCTGTCCTCCCCTTCATCTGTTTGCCTAGTTCATTGCCTCTTCTGTTTTCCTTTATTTTCCCTTTGCGCTCTCTTGACAATGCTGCAAATCAGTAAACTCGCTTGAAACTAATTATGAGAAAAAAAGGGGGAACATTTGATTATGTGAATTGGAGTTGTCCCTTTTTCCCCCTCTTTCTCCACTGCAAATAAGAGAACACCAGAGGAGGAGGAAGACACCTAGTGCACTGAAGACATTACCAGGAAAATGAAGGGCCTATTTCACAGACATGGATTAACCTAATCCTAGTCTAATACACTGAAAAAGAGAACTTTGGCTGTCTGTCTGTGAAACCAATCCTTAAATCTCATTGAATTTTAAAAGTCTGATATTTCTACTTCACACCTGGTTGTATTACACAATATGGGAGACCTATCAGATGCAGATGTTTTTATTGATGGCACAAAGCTGGGTCGTATTCGTGTTGGTTCCCATAAACATCTTGACAAACGATTAGAAGAGCAAAAGATTTACATTAAACAATAAACTCTGACGGTTCTTGAATTTACTGCATGTTTGATTAGCTTTCCCCAAAATTCAGTCAAACAACATTCTCCCTGTCTGACACCCCATCCTCCTCTCTCACTGCTTTCATTTGCTTAATATATTAATCTATTCTCTTTTATCCATTTCAGATTATATCAAACCTTTGCTGTATCTCTGCAGTGGCAGCGTATACATTTCCGTGTCGCCACACTGTGATTTCTGGCAGAAGACAGAGAATTAATTGCTCAATTGTGATGTCCCTGTCCAATACGTTTTCTTTTACATTCAACTGACACTTCTGCACAGAGGGAGTTACAATAAACGCGGCAAACAGTCATCAAATTGTCATCCCCACTCTCTTCGTCCTTGCTTTTACACTGAAGATATTTCCAGGCTACTCACAATGGCGAACGTTACAATTGTGTTAATTATTCATGACTACATGATCTCAAATGCATTTTGCTCCCTAAACACAGTTGACTGTGTGTGTATGCAGCTAATGTTGAGTCCAGCACAATGTAAAATATTTAGGCATACAAGCCCTTTATGATTACAGGACCTCTGCACAAGATACTGCAGTCAATATTAAAGCAGGAAAATGATCAATGACGACCGTTGTGCAGGATATGAATATTATTTGCATTGCTGCCATTGGTTTGGGACGATCCTGAGGTTCTGAGCTTATCTGTCCTTGACTCAAGTGAAGTGCCTTAATGCTGCATGTCTAGGATTCTTTGATGTGAGAACATTGCCCCCTGCTGATTCCCTTTTGAACTCTAACAGAAGCATCCGCAAGCTGTGCTGACTGACAGTGGACAGTCACAAAAAATGCTGCACAGCAGTCCCTCTTAGATTTGACAACCTTTTTTCTTCTTTAACTTCTCTCTACTCTCATGTCACTCGAGAGTTATTTCCCTATGAGTTTCATCTGCAGCGGAAAACGTGTCAAGTTCTGGATATGTTGTTGAGATTTGTTTGGACTTCACAAACCAAAGTGGTTGAAGAAATCACACAGAATAAAGTTTGAGTGAGTCTAAATAATTCACACAGTCCCCAAATAAATATTGAATACATAACAAAACATACTAATTGATTTAGAGCTTCCGGTTAGCACTCTCACTGCAGCATTCAAGACCATGAAATCCTGGCTTCATATCTTCAATATTTCTCTGTGGGATTAAATATTGATGACCGGATAAAAATCACAGCTCAAGTTTGAGGACAAACATCCTGCAGCACTACACATATCCAGTGTGTGAGTCCAGGTGCAGAACAAAACAAAGTGAGCCAAAAGAGGAAAAAATGTTCGCACACTGGTGAATGCTCCCCAAAAGAAAATGTTTCGATCTTTTCAGATCTTCTTCTTTTTAACTGAAGAACATGACATATCTTATTTTAGTTGCCTATAGTAGGGATTCACGATAACTATCGGTACAGATAATTATCGGCCCAATATTGGCTGATATTATCAGCCAATAATTATCAGCCAAAATACACAGATAAGTCCAATAATGACATTACTAGAGCCAATTATAATTAGACAACACTGCCTTGATGTCACTCATTTTCAGTCTGTTTTCCGTTGATTTAAAACAATAAAAAATGTTGATTTTTGAAGAGTCATAACTGTTCTTGCTTTTGTTGTGATTACAGTATGTCAATTATATTATTTTGTTAAGTCACAGGCAGAGCTATAACGTTAAATCTTTACTCACTATATCTTAGCCTTTCTTAACCTCAGGTGTATATATAAGCTATTAAAAATATAATCATTATTGGTCTCGACATCGGTTATGAGAAGCAGGAAGTTATCAGTCACCGGTGGAAAAAAAGAGTTATCGTGCATGCCAAGTCTATGGTCTTAGTTTTTTCCTATATATTTTACTATAGTCTTATACTTTCTGTACATTTTTCAATATTGTTGTCTCTTTTATTACTATCTTAAGCTGCTGATACTTGTAATATCTTAACTTACTGTCTGTACTATACTTTGTTTTACTTTTTAAACAATTAGTCAATAAACTTGATTGCCAATTAATCTAAGTGAATAATGTGCCAAAACCTATACAACTATCACATCATCATCATTATATTATGTCCTGAAGGAAGCTGTAAGAAGCTGATAGTTGCTTGAGAAATCATTAAGTAATTATCAAAATATCAACAAATTAGACAGATTAATTGACAGATTGATCAGCGGTTATCATTTTCAAAACAATAAGCGGATTAAGGAATTTCTGTTTCTGTTTGTTAACTTGCATGAACTTGTATAGCCAATCTGTTCTCGCCTAAACTCTGATTAGGGCTGCAACTAATGATTTCTTTTTCTTGCAAATAATTTTACAATTAATCGCTCAGTCATTTGGTTTTAAAAACTTTTTTGTGAGGTGAAAAGGTGATATCACCAAATGTATTATTTTATCCAGTCCAGTACCCACAGATAGTCACTTCACTCTAATGTAAGACAAGCAAAAGCAATAAGACTTCACATCAGAGAATCTGGAACCAACAATTGTTTGGCAAAAAAATTATTTAAAGGATTATTAGACCACTTGCTGAGAAATCGAAACTTTAACAGAAAGTTGTGTTGGACTCCATTTCTCACAGTATGACGCGGACCGAGAAAATTGATTTTCCAGGACTTTGATAACACAGAAAAAAAGAGCTGAACGAATGAAAAACAAAGCTTTGTGCTTCCCTGTGAATTGTGTTTGTTTCCTGATAAAGCATCAGACAGCAGCTGTCAGAGATGACGTTCATAAGTTCAAGTATGTGTGACAGTTCTCTGTACCATGAGGATCGCTACTTTGCATGTTAGACAGGAAAACCTATACTTCATAATGTAATTTTCTTGTCTGCTAGCTGAGTCATCCCAAAAAAGATGATCCAAATAAACGGTAAAAATCGCCAGGCAAGAGAAATTGGTATTCTACCAGCACCCCTGCTTCCAACTGATGATAATCTGTATTCACACAGTCTGCCATGTTAGATGAAAGCCATCAATTAGCAGTCAATTCTACTCAGTATTTCCTATCATGCCAACACTATTTACATTCGCTGTCAGCACCCAAGCAGCTCCCTGCCCGACAGTTGCAGAATCACTCCTGGTGAGAATTTGAGTAACCCTGCTGTGAACAAAGTGCAAAAACAAGTGTTTTGTAGTAATCAGAGTCATGGGCTTCTAATGTCTGATACTCCCTACCTCGTGGCTGTAGATGCGAAGAGCCATAAGTTGAAGTGTCATCCTTTCAGTCTTAACCCCGGATGAAAAACTGAGACTCCAGCAAAGAGATGAAACACCTCTGATCCTTTGATTTGCAGCTTCATGCTGGTGGGGGTCTGCCTAGGCCCTCAGCATGATGCTTGTCCCCTCACCAGGTGTTCCTAGAGGAGAAGAGCAAATGATTGAACTTCTCTCTGCTACACATGGCACAGGTGGATTCAGAGCGAATACATTCAAAACAAGACTTTAACTGCTCCGCTGTTCAGCCCTTAAATAACATTGCAGGCAAATAAGCCTGGGTAAGCTGTGATAATATTAGTTCTGTATTTGTGTGGGTGGCATCATGCTTTTATTGTGAACTGACAAGCATTGCCTTGAGAAATTCTTTTCTGCGGATAATAAAGCATCAGCAGTGGGCCTCATCTCTTGCAACTCAATAACCAAACTCACACTGAGACGCTGAGGAGCATCTCAATTCCTTTCTGTGTTTGTAAATTGGCCCAGTGTGGCGATTTTCATTCAGTGTCATTATTATTAGTATTGTACTGTGGTAGTATGAGGGGGGTACAGGCACATAAAGGAACATTTTTTCAAAGCCATGAGCGGACCAGTGGGAGTCCTTTTTCAGTGAGAAAGAGCTAAAGGCCAGTCTGCAGCGACCCCACTTCTACTCAGCCTATGTGTCTTGCTGGGGCAGCCCAATAGCACCCCAGGTCAGCTGGATTTCTGGCCGACCCCTGCTGGAGGAGGTGAATTGAAACAAAAAAATTTAATTCCTGTTTTATAGAATGTGGTGCATTCATGACAATATGTAAACACCACAACATATTGGCTAAAAATTGATATTGGTCTGAGACCCAAGCTGTAGATATAACAATACACAGGCAACAAATGTGAAAATGAAAGCTGCACCTATTGGTCGGCAACAGCAACCAAACAGACTGAATGTAGAGGTTGTTTATCAGTCTAACATGCCAAACATTTGCAGGTTCCAGCAACTAAAATGTGAGGGTTTCTCTGCTAAACTGTTTGTTTTGGACAAAACAAGCAATATAAATACCAGAAATTGGGTTTGAGCAAACACTCCAGCCATTATTACGATGGACTGAAAAAAATCAGATTGACTGATTGATTGATAAGAAAAATAATTATTTGTTGCAGCTCTTGTACAAATAGCTTGGAGTGATTTAAGTGATATCCAGAACAATAACCTGTCCTCCTCTGCCTTGTATGAATTAAATTAAACTATTTTTCTTTACTCAAAGTCATTAATTTAAACAGAAATAGTTGTAAAGATAAAAAAGTGAATATATGTGTCAACAATGATTTGCTTTTCTTTTCAACCTTGAGATTTGTGCCATATTTAATACATTTCCCCCTGCTTTCAGCAGACTAAAAGCACTACCTAAACCCACCCATGGGACTCCAACCCATGGATGCATTAAGAACCCAAATAGTGGGAATCTGAGGACATAAAGGGACTGACAATGAGTCGCAAAGCATCGATGAAAGATTCTGAAGTATTCAGGTCCTTTGCTCAAGTATATGCATAGTCATACTTCAGTTACGTTCTATATTTCTGTATATGCTAAGGCCTTTAAATCTATGATAATAACTACTGCATATATGCAATTTTATAAATATTCTTTTCATTTTGTATGTAAAACCTAAGGATATTGTATTTCTCTTTGACTCGAGGTGGAGTAGAAATACAAAAGAACATAAATACTCAGGAAAAGTTTGTCAGATTTCTAGTCAGTTCTAATGTAATGTTATGGCATGTCCTTCTTCTTGTCCTTCGCTTCAGAGATGCAAAACAACCACAAAGAAACAAAACACAGGATGCAAACAAGCACAGAATCACAGCACAACCATGCATGCAAAATGACCACAAGTACAGAGATACGCAAAATGACCACAAAGAGACACAAAGCAACACAAAACAATCAGAAGTGACTGCAGAGACACGCATAACAGCCACAAAGAGACAAAACTGAAGATGCAAATGGCAACAAAGAGACACACATGGACACAAAACGACCACAAAGAGACGCAAAACAACTGGAGAGACACAAAAAAATGACCACAAAGAGACTCAAAACGACCGTGAAAGGACACAGCCACACTTAGAGGGGGGCTCTTTACTTGCCTGTGCCCAGGGGGGACATTTTCCCATAATCCGTCCATGGTTATCGGGTCGGGGAGGAGGATG
>OMNW01009452.1:57763-68724 GCA_900303245.1 Selene dorsalis
TCTTGCAGTCCTTCTGCAGAGGTTACAAGAAAAGTATAAATATTTACAGATCAGTTGATCTTTCAGCCTGCTCCACTACTGGACACAGAGCAAAGTGAAACAGAAGACACATCCTGCATGCTAAAATGATAGTCATGCTTTTTTTTTTTTGAAGCTGAAAATCATCCAAATTAGAATTAATCTACTCCACATTCAGCACAAGTATGACATGATGATGGTGTGTGTGACAGCCCATATTTTTAAACTCCATTATTTATCACTAATCTTCATAATTCCCACTGCATAGCAGGCAGTTTTCTGAAAATATCCCCTTCATAAATAATGAAAGAGACTGTTATAAGCTGCAATGTCTAACATTATCATGTTCCCTCTTTTCACAGAAGAAGCTACACGCAGTGCTGCAATGTGTGCTATCCCTTGTTTCTGTTCATCATACTAGCAGCTTGTGTCATGGCCTGTGCTGGACTCATATGGATGCAGATTGCTCTGAAAGAGGATCTTGACTCACTGAAAGAAAAGCTGCACAGCAGTAAGGCTCATTATCACATACCACTTGTTACCTTGTGATGCTCATAAAAGGCTGACTGGCCTTTGGACACAAATAGCTTTCATATCCCAGGTACACAGTCATGCATTACCGTGTTTTTAACATTGCTGTTAACACGTAGTAATGTTTTTGTTACAGTGGAATCCAGCCAGAAAGTGTCATCAAGTGAAATCCCAAAGCTGAGTGAGGACCTGAAAAACAAGGAGAGAAAGCTTGATGACATTGAGAACGGGGACAAGGGGTTGAACAAACTCTGGTTTAACCTAACAGAAATGAACAGAAAGGTCAGTTGTCATAATGTTTCAGCCACCTTAACATTCAAAATGTTACATTCAAACTAGAAACTACATGTTCTAACACAATTTTACTGATACTGATGCTTCCAATTCCTGAACATGTCTGTCAGCAGATACAAAGTACAGATCTAATATAAATGCATTTAAAGAAAAGCTGTATCAGCTGTATACTACTAACCCTCCAATGATGTGATATTACTGCTTTCATTGTTGTATAACACCTCTCTAGTTAAAGCCTTAAACTCTCAAAAAATATGAACAAACATAATCTCTATCTTTGGACAGAACCATTCCCATTCAGATTTCATTTCAAAAATTGCTAATAGTAATCCAGTAGACAATTCACAAAACAACTCTACATTAAACTGTGGACAATTATTAAGTCTTATAATTTGGTCATACAGGGGAGATGAATTCATCTAAATTCATGATTACAGCAGCATGCACTTTGCTGCAGAGTGTTCTTGTTGAATACTCAATACTGTACAGTAGTAACACAAAGTACATAAGTTATGACTAGTTGTAAATGCCAGTTCTCTTTTTATATTGATTTGCAGAGTTTTACCCACTCTTACTGTTACTGTGCCACTCACTGTTTCAGAGCTGCAACATTATTTATATCTTGACATGAGAGTCAGTGCTGGTAATACAGCAACTGATGGTATGCAACACAGTGGCACACTACACACTGGTTTCAAGTTACGCATATATTTTTAGCAAGGAGTTTCACACAGGTTTTAAGTTTGTAAACACTGGAGTAGAACACTGAGTATTTTTATTCTCCAAACTTGGCTAGCCTAGATTTTGTAGTCATTTAATAAAAAAAAATTAGGTGGCTGTATAGTTTTGTAATTCTGCCTTGTAGATGTAACTGAATGGGTTGTGTCATGTTGCTCTTGCAGATCATCTCGCTGGACTCTGCCGTAAACCATTTAAAGACCAACTTGAAATCCGCAGCTGATCTAATCAGCCTTCCTACAACAGTTGAAGAACTTCAGAAGGTAGAGGCAAAGCTGAACAGAAATAAATGATAATTGGTTCAGATTATTAATATTCTGTAAATGCTGATTTTCACACCTAGCCTCACAAAATATTTTTCTTTTCCAGAGCGTCGCTACAATTGGCAGCACACTAACAAGCGTCCAGCACGACGTGAAGACGATGCAGGCTGCTCTTGAAACTCAGAAAAAAGATGAGGACTTGAAGAAGACTGTGGTAAATTCAAGCCATCGACATTTTATGTAGTTAACCACCATACAACCGAGAGAGTTAGCATGGTAACATGGGGTAGTTTGAATCTTTAAAGTTTTTATGCTCTGCAACAAAACAATGAGCTAACTGACTCGGTGTATAAATCATATGTCAAATCTTGTCTCATCTTGTCGTGCACAGTGGTTAAAACGCACTGGCTGAGAATAAGCTTCATCAAGTGTTTATTTACATACTCCTAATATTCTCCTAATGGTGGTTGTATATTGAAATTCACATTAATCAACATTTTCTTTCCAAATTCATTGAAATTCGGTTCAAATTTGTACAACCCTCTGCAATTATGAATGCACATCTTGCTCCTTACCTGCCTCTTTCTTCATCTTTTATTTATTTAATTCTGTTAGTCTGAATGAATCGGCTGTTTCAAGTATTTCCAGTCCTAAGTCCCAGCAATGATAAATGTTTTCTGCCCTGAGTGGGAGGAGGGTGATGAAAATAGCCGTAACCTTTCAGAACAAATCGTCAAGCTGTATGTTAAACTACTGAAATGTCAATACAGCATTTCGGCTGTCTGACAAACATCACAGAAGAAAACAAGCTATGTGCGTTTGTAATTAATCCAGGGATGAAGCTCTTGTATTTCGCATGAGCAAAGCTGATGGATTTTTTATGAGTCAAAGTTGGAATTCACTTACGTTGTTGGACAACTTGTCTTTTTTTTATTTATTTCCCTATGTTCTCTGCAGATATTACTAGAAGCCGCATTTCTCCTCATTTATCATTAATATTTGAATCTACAGAGCAGAGAGAGAGTACAGAAAACACAGTAACCTGTGCTTAAGTGAATTAGCTGAATAACTTGACATACCAGTGTGTAATTGACTAGGTCTCGGTTCTCACATTTTGTGGTTTCTTTGCATATTCATCTTTGTCAGAATTGAGGCTAATCCACTTACATATGACCAAGATGACTTTGCTGATGACATGTCAAATGATCTGCTTAACAGCAGCGTGGATCCAAAGCAGAAGCCGCAGTGAACTGCCAGATTAATTTGTTTATCTGTTTTCCCCCAGCATGCATGCATGGGTTTTGCAGTTCTTGTCAGGCTTACATTGAAAGAGTCACTGGGTTAAGAAGGTCCTGTCATTTCTTGGATCCATGCATTTGGGTTTTCATTCATAATGCATGAAACAAGTGCCAATCTATTTTGGGAGCTTAGACGCTTTAGTGTTCTGAGTAAAACTAGGTCAAATATGTGAGACACTGCAGACTGTTTTCTTCACTTAATGTTTTATGAACAAAATAGAACGGGGGAAAAGACGGTGACCAAATAATTATATGCTTGTATTTATTTTTTATATGTTGACCTCAATGATTGTGTGATGTCAATCATGTATTGCTCACAGGCCGAGGTCTCCGTAGTCTTATGTCTTAAGATTTTGAGGCACACAAGAACTTAATAAAGTGAAAATGAATCATTTGGTTCACAGTTTGCTGTCTACCAGCCATTTCCCCCAGGACATCTCTCTGTGATTTTCCATAATTGCACTTGTCTTAGTAAGAAGAAACCTCATCAGTTACAGTGAACCGCTGGTTGCGTCACATCTTTTTTTTTTTAATTGTCATAGGACATAACAGACCTGAGGAAAGCAGTCAGTGAGGCTAACAAGACAGAGGAGCAGCACCATACATGGACTGCTGAGCAGATCCACATCCTCCTCTCCACAGTGGCAGATCTTCGTCAGAGAGTGGTCTCATTAGAGGACAAGTCAAAACAAAGCGTGAGTCATGCGAATTCTTAATTACTTTCTGCATTTTTTTTACTGCTTTTGTGGCATCGTATTGAGCCCAGAGGGGAGAAAAAAATCAATTTTACATTTCCTCCTTAACCTGGTTTGCAGATAAAAGACGAAGATGCAGCAGCTGTGCCGCCAGTCATGCCTGAAACTCCTGCAACCGAGGCGGCGGAAGAAGCTACAACCAAAGCGATGCCTGGAGATGTGCAGGGTACAATGTTTGATAAAGCAAGCTGTCACTTAATCTTCCCCATGTTGCATTTTTGTATTTTTTTATTATTATATTTTATCCTCACAGAGATATCCACGCCAGTGACAGAGCCGCACGCCAGCAGGCATCCGCGCTTCCTAACTCAAAACCGCGCCAAGAGAAATGCTAAGGCAAGATGTCCAGAGAGGGTGTCCCTGCCTGGTGTCAGCTCTCTGAAAGGTGCACACTTCTACTCCAGAGTATTGTATTTCAGTATACAGTACAGAAATAGTGCAACAGCATTTTGAGAAGCACATCACTATTTGCTTTCTAGTAGAGTCAGATGACTGAAATTATAAATCTAAAGCTATAATATAAGAAGTAACTGTGGTTGAGGAAACTTCAGAAAGCTACTGCTACAAAAAGTCTAGGGTTTTCAAAGAGTGAGAGAGTGAGCCCCCCTTAAGGAACAAAAAAACAGCTGGCCCCACCCCCACCCACAAAAAAGAAAACAACCACATTTTTAACATTTTTGTGTATTTTTAAAGATCTTATTAACACATTTATTATCAGTTACTATGGCCAAAACAATATTTGATCATAAATTGGTCACACTCATCACACAGGCCAGCTACAAGTTCTTTCTGTGTGATGGTCTGGGTAGTAGACAGTCTGAGGACAGAGAGCTTTGAGTTTGAAGTTTATATTAATGAAATGCACCAATGAGACTGTGACGGGTCTAATATTAACTGCACAGATACGAGTCATAGCAAACTTATTATCAAACACTTAGAAAATAAGCTGTTTTTACAAGATGCTAAACCCAAACAAACCTGCCTTTACTTCTCACTGGATAAAAATAACCCTTTTTTTCCCCAACAGACTTGGAGGATCTCTTCCAGCAGGCAGGCATTGGACATAATTCACTTGGATTAACTTACCAAGACCTGAAGAAAATATTTGGAGCATCAACTCCCAGTGCTTATGTCTTGGAGTGCTTTGACAATGATGGGGACCAGAGATACTCCCTGATGGAGCTGGGTGCTGCTGTAGGTTTGTGAGCACATCATCACTGACAGCAGTGAACAGTATTGAAACCCAGTGAGATCTGGGGAGCGGGGTTTGGAGTTCCTGACCCTCTTCTGTAATTGCTGCACTTTTGTGAACTGAATATCTATCATACTGATTGTGGAACAGTGGCGCTGGCATGCCCCCACCCCACCCCACACCACCTTCTCATCAACCACAAAGCATTATCTTAAATTTGAACAGTAATCAGTAGACCTGTATGCAGAATATCCAGCTCTTATTTTAGCAAATCCCTTGGTTTATAAAAATAAAACAAGAAAAGAAGTGTTGTGAATTATTTTGAAATCCCTGTTTTCCGCTCTTAGTTCTCAAACTTGCTGTTTTCCTGCACCTGTAGTTTTGTTCTTTTTAACCTTGTTTGTTGTTTCACCTTGATGTAATGTTTTTTTTGTGTGTTTAGCTTCTGTGGAGGCTGTAAATGTCAGACTGTTGCAGATGTCCCCACCCAACACAAAAACCTGGTACAACTCACCTGAACCTTATTTATAGAACACCAGATAGAATTTTATGAATGTTTACAAATGACTACTAGAAACAGACTTTTGTGAGACTTTGGTTTTGTTTTTAGACAATTTCCTACCTTATCTGAAACACACAGTTGAGCATAAGAATAAAGATTTTTGTATGCTCTTTTCTAAGATTAATCTAAAGTTTCTGATTCCTTCTTATGTCGTTGTGTTTTCTCATATTTCCTCAGTCAGTTGCAATCGGAATGTGTTTAGTCCATCTGTGCATTTGTTTGATCTGTAGATTTTTTTTCTGGTGTTTTCGGTTCTACAAGATTCGAAGGGCTATGAACACTTTGAATTGACCTGGAGGAGTTTTGAAGCGGTAACTCGTGAGGCATATGTAGCAATAACAAAATGACAGATATTTCTTGATTAGAATTGCAGTAGACAGAAAGCTCACAAACTGTAACAGGTAGTATAAGAAGCACTGATCATCACTCTTTACTTGATTCATTTTATTCTGTTTTATGGACTTAATAATGGTGTATTTACATAATAAGTTTGTCATACTCAAAACATTGTTGTACTATGTAAAAATGGTGTAAAAGTATTCTCCGCCAATTATCTTGTGAAGGGGGTTGGATTTGCTTTACAGTCTTAATCTCAACAATGTACATTTTAAAATAATTCTGTTGTGCTTTGCATGTTGCTTATAATGTAACATGAACAAATAATTTATAAACTTAACATAGTCTAGGACTTGTTTTTGCAGGACAATTGTTACTTGAGCTCAAAATGTAAAAGTAGCTTTGGCCATCTTGACTTAGATTTTTGGTCCATGCTGCTACTGTACATGACAGATTTTATGAATGTGTTTTTTTGTGTGAGCACCATTGAATAAACACACAGTTTAAAAGGTTTGATTTGCGGTCTGTCTGGTGACTTGAGACAAAGTGAGAAGAAGCCTTGTCTTGTGGTGGTAACACATCTTTTACTAGAATGTTGCACATCACTTCACATTTAATCCAGTCTGAAATATACAAAAACAAGAAGCAACGAGGAGCTTTGAACAAACGTATTTACACATTTCTGACTTGTACAAAAATAACTCTCACAACTTTCCAGACAACATTTCTCACAGGGATTCAAGCCAGTGCCCCTTTAGCCCTCCAGTCCCGGGACAAAAGCCCCAGCAGCTCCTCTTCATCTTCTTCCTCCTCAATGTTGCCATCAGTCTCCATGAGTTCCTCCTGCCTGGACAGAGGCTTCTTTTTCACCACGTCCCGCTTGTCTCTCAGCAGCTCAACCCTCTTGTAACACTCAATTTGTTCATCGATTTCGTCGATCTGGCGTTCAAGGCGACCCTCTTCGTCGTCCTCGGCCACAATGGCCTCTGACTTCGTGTTCACCTGTCGTATCTCCTTCTGAAACTCTTCCCATTCCTTGTCCATTTGATCTTTTGGTGCGTCAACGTTGCGCACTTTGGCATCTCTAACCGGATCGTCGAAGAAACCCTCCGGCAGCGCCTCGGCTGTGTTTTCCTTCTTTTCTATGCTTTTCTCCTGCACGTCCGCCTTGAGGATGGATCCAGAGTGGGAGATGGCGGGGGTCGCTGGGATGGAGCTGTCAAAAAAATCTGATGGTAGACCTGAAGCTTCAGAAGGAGGGTTTGTGGTCTCCATCTTGCCTGCCTCTCCAGCACCTGCTTCATCATTGTCGTCTTCGTCGTCGTTGTCATAGACTCCAGCCAAGAGACTCAAACCTGCAGACTTGGGGGCAGAAACAGCTTCCTTTTCTTTTGGTTTCTGAAAGAAATCTGCGGGAAGCCCTGATGACGAAGACTGGCCTGCACCCGGGGTTGGTTTTGCCTTTTTCCCATTAACGTCTTCGCCCTCCGCTGCTTTCCTCTTCACCGGTTGGCTCTGCGGGGTCGCTGGCTGACTCTTTCCTCCCTTCAGCTCCGCAACCTTCTCTTTATGCTGTTTTCCGAGGACGTGAGCCGGCCACAGCAGCTCGGACTTCACCTGTACACCGCACAACACACAGCTAAGGTGCCCGAGACTGTTGTATTTGGCAAAAGGAGACTCGACGCGCTTCTTGTCTGTGTTTTGTCTTTGTTTTTCTCTCATTAAGCGCCGCAGCTCTTCTTGGTTCACAACTTTCTTCCCTTTCTTCGAAGTTGCCATATTTTCCAAAACAACTTGGAAGCTAGTTAGTTAGCTGCTTGCTCGCGCTGTTGCAAGTGTCGTCCCACAAAGATGACACCGCTGCACGTATTCGCGTCCAAACGGTGGGGGGCTTTGGGGTGATCTCGCGAGATCACCCAAGTAGCAGAAACGTTAGCTCTCGCTGGTTCATTGTACCGTCAGGATTTTGCTGCAAAGCAAATCGAATCGATACCATATTAAAACGTGAAGCTAAGAAGCGATGGGAGAGACAACAATGTAGTCGTTTGCCGTTCGTTCTTATCCTTCGTTGTGTGTTGATTTAGTGCGTGTGTGTTTTGTTATGTTTGGTATTATTTCTGTTTCCATCGCCGCACCCACCGTATTCATTTTTATTGTGGGCTAGCTAGCTACCAAGCTGTGCTGGGGGGGGGCTAACATTAGCTGTGGAGCCGGGCAGCAGGTGTAACGGTATTTGAAAAACACAGATCCAGCAGCAACGAGAAAGCCCAACATCGCCACGACGCTGGATTTTTAAACATATTTGCGGATGCTTTGCTAATGCTGAGTCGTCTTCAGATTTATTCATTAGTGTGTAGCTTGTCGGTCGGTTAACCTGGTGTAGCGTACGGCAGTCATCATGACAGGTGAGAAGATACGCACCATGCGAAAGGACCACAACAACAAACCAAACAAAAATGACGAGATCATGGACACGTACGATGAGACCTCAAACGGGACTATCCCCAACGGTACCGGTAACCATTTCAAATCCAACAAGGTTTGGCAGAAATCGGCCAAAACCTCGGCACTGCAGCAGCAACAGCAGCTCAATGCGAACAACATTAACGGCAATCCATCACCAATTGGCACCATCGTAAATGATAATAATAAAAATCCAATAATCCTGACAAATGAGGACCTGGAGTTCCCTGTGCATGAGTGCGTGTTCAAGGGAGATGTGCGTCGGCTCTCCTCTCTCATCAGGACCCACAGCATCTCTCAGAAAGATGTACATGGTAAGCATTGTTTACCTGATTGCTTTCTGACTAATTTGTTGTATTGTTGTATTACAAAAAATGGTATATTTCGTCACATGTATTTGATTATTGATATGTATATTTATATATATATATACCGTTTCTCCCCTCAGGGAATACACCTCTTCACCTGGCTGTGATGCTGGGCCACAAAGGTAATTCTGAACATTAGTTTGATGAAATGTATTGACCCTGGTTAGATTTTTCTCTTTATTTTAACAGCCTATTGTAATACACAGGATTAACCAAAACAAACTAAAAAGCTTCTGAAAAGATAATCTACTAGTTTCAGATTGAGTCCAGAAAATTACACTAAATGATGCTGTCCTCCATGGACCTGCACCTGTCATAATGTGGTTTGACTGAAACTGTTTTAGGCCATACTTTAAGCACAGAACTGGCAATCTACTTAGATTGCAAATTACATACAGTGCAAACAATTTATGAGCACAGAACTGCAATTTGATTTTGAAAAAATGAAAAAGGCACACAAAAGAATATCTCCCTTCACTCCTTTAAGCAGGGGCATGACGATGCCATGTTCTGTCTTTGGAGGAGATTATGTCCTCCTCATTTGATTCATACTATAAATTTACTTAAAGTTTGTGGTTTTTATTGATTATATCAGAGTAAATGGGCTCACTGCAAATAAATAGTGTTGACTGTTTTGAATGTTTTATCTGCCCCTCTTAAATAAGCCTTAATGTGTTTGAACTACATTTTAATGAAATCATAAATAGTGTACATCCCTGGAGTCGGCCAGTTCAGGTTTGCACAGACATTTCCTTCACAGAAACTACAGGCACTGTAGATACATGTCTGGGCAAGCATAAACATTTATTTACTCAGGATATATTTAATTTACTGTGTGTCTTATTTTTTCTCTATGCTTGCTGTAAAAGTTCACAATAAATAAATAATCAGAAAATTTACTCAGGGGGAAAAAAGAAGAGCATCAGAGGAGGAATCAGTCTTCCAGGACAGAAATAGTAGCTGCCAATAGCTGCTGCTGACTTCAGTGAATCATTTAAATAAAGAGAAAAATACATAATGAGTTCTGGGTTTTGTCGTCACTTGAAGTTTAGTGGTCTGTTAGAGCATGAGCACGGACATCTTTTATGTACACTATGTTACAAAATTAATATCAAAATCTCAACATTTACTCCATATATTTGAAATGACTGTTGGCTCAAACCTACAAAATTAAAGAATAAAAACAAACAAAAGTGCATTTCTTTCTCTGATGATTCAATTGTTTTTCCTCTCAGAATGTGCCCTCCTTCTGCTGGCCCATAATGCACCTGTGAAGATAAAGAACGCACAGGGATGGAGTCCTCTAGCAGAAGCCATCAGCTATGGCGATAGACAAATGAGTAAGTTGTGTCAACAGAGCTCTGAATATAGCTGTGTGCTATAGTGTGCTTCTCGTATTGGTCTGTGGTTGTGATGATCTCAGTGCTGGTAATCATGCACCAATGATGCATTTAGGTTGAGTGCTGTATGT
This sequence comes from Selene dorsalis, assembly GCA_900303245.1. NCBI lineage: Eukaryota > Metazoa > Chordata > Actinopteri > Carangiformes > Carangidae > Selene > Selene dorsalis. The sequence goes on from OMNW01009452.1 coordinate 68,053, forward strand.
CTGTTGGTTTTATAGATTTGTGATGGCTTGAGTCACTGCTTGTGAATGTGCATTTTCTGGAGTTTCTGTACCATGGGAGACCAAATCAATCGAACTAGTCACAAAGAAAAACATCCGGCGATGCTATAAGATAGATTTCTAACATTTTAGCCTTTATTGATAAAATCTTAACAGAATTACTTTGATACTGTAGTCGAATATGTTTACATTATTGTTGAATCATCTTGCTTTTCTCAAAAGTTTCACATAAAATCAAGAAGACTAAACATTGTTGGAGGTTGCTGTGTGTGTGTGTGTGATTTTTTTTAAGACCTTTTACGAGCCATTTAATAAGTCAGTGCACAAAAGATGCAACTGCTATCTGGGCAGTCCAGCTAAAAAGCTAAAGGCGGGATTTTCCCTGAGCAGTCGTCATCCAGATGTGCTGGAACGCAGCCTAAACCGTAGGGTTACTGTTAGGAAGCCCAGCGCTTACAGCCTGCTCACCACCCTGCTTAATGATGCCCCTGCTTTTAAATCTGACATCCAATGAAAAGAGTCAAATGACATGTGAAAGGCACTGGCTAATACCTTTGAGAAGAATTCACTCACTCTCCTGCCCTTTTGTTTTTTTGGTGTGTTGTTAATTTTGTATAATTCACTAAAGATAAAAAGAAAGATGACAGTTGTTAT
>OMNW01009453.1:0-16077 GCA_900303245.1 Selene dorsalis
ACAGTCTTTGTCTTTCTGCTTGAGCAGAGCTTCAGTTCTGTCTCGCTGAGCTGAACTTTTCTGCAGATAATCGAGCTTCTCCTCAAGTTCCCGATACCTGCAGAAAAAAACACATTGATAAGCATTCACACACTTTGCTGTGACACTTAGGCTTAAGGCATTTTCAGTTTTTCTTTGTCATCTTTGTGATGTTTCTACACTTTGAGTAGAGTCCACTTGTGATAAATACATAATGTATTTCACATTTTTTCTTCTTAATAAATTTACAGAAGTTACTAAAATTCTAATGTGGCTTTATCAAAATGGGATATTGAGTTTAGATTGATGAGGGAAATTGAATTTTCTGAATGCATTAAACAAGGCTGAATGATTTATCATTTCATTTTAAAAATTTTTGATAGCACTACAGGTTTTTAACAGGTTATTTATAGTTTTAAGCATATTTTTATAACCTTAAAAGTTCTGAAGTGATGTGTCCAAGACAAACAACTGTGAAGCAGCTTACCCTATCTGGGATGCTAATGTGCAGCTACAGTTCAGAGCTGTCAACTGTAGCATTACAGTCTGTGTCTATTAGCTTAAATAGCTACAATTCAGAGTTGGTTAAACACAGAAAACTAACAAAATAGACTTTTCTTTTATAAATTAAAAAAAAAACCCTCAGTAAGAACAACTGCATTATTTGACCTGTATATCTTGCCCTAAAAACAATGGTTTTTGGAAGGTTTCCAGTCATGACCAGTAGAGAAGTATGTTGTTTAAAACAATGAGAATAACAGATGGAAACTGGCAATGGGAAAATAATGGCTATTCAAACATTTCCTCAAATCATTCAACCATGTGACAAAGATACACGTCGAAATTGAGACAATTCCCTGTACATTTACTTTTATCAGTAAAATATTTCTAGGAAAACTGTTTACTCTCATATAGAGACAGCAGCTGAACTCTGAAGACAGTTTAACTCCTTCACTCGTGTTACTGATTGGAGAAAAACTTGGCTTTAACTGTATGACAGTGGACTAACAGACAAATGGCATATTTGTTTTGTCATATTTACAAGTAAACAAAAAATTAGACAAATCTCAAAATAACAAACAAATAAAACCACAGAGGTGGGAAAATGAGTTAAAAAGTAAGAGAAGGAGACAGCGTAGGTGTCATACATGGACAGTGTGAGAGAGACAAAGCCACACAGAGCTGTGGGCTCACCTGCCCTGAGTGGCCTGAAGCTGCTCTGTGAGTTTAGCCAGGCTAGAGCTGGAAGAAAGGAACAGGAAGAGAAGAAGGAGGAGTAGGAAGAAGATGAAGAAGACATCTCAGCAGTCAGGCTTTAGTTAAGCATGGGAAACACAGAAATTTAAGCACATGCAGGCGTCCCCTTGTTACAGAGAAGCCTTCAGCAAATATACCGTATGAGTACTTTCATCTGTCTGAGAGCTTGTAATGACAAGTTAAACACAGAGTGTGAGTTTGGTGCTGGCAGTTTCAATATTCCGTGTGAGATGGGGAAACTGAATCATACCAGTCAGAGGAGTGCTGCGCCTCAGAGCGTTGCTGAACAACCTCCTCAGTAACATTGCTCGCCTGTGAAAACAGTCACACAAGTATTTTAGATCACAGATGAACCTGATTTCTTGAGACTATAAGTAACTGCTTTTGTTTTTTGTATGCGTGTCCCTTCTAACTTTTATGTAGTCTTTGTAAAAACTGATTAATAAACACTTGGCTAATGGAAACAGACAGATGTGCTGTTGCTGCTGTTATTTCCTTAAGTCAGCTGTAGTACTACATCACTGCAGTAGTGGTTCCTTGGGGAGAATTTCTCCATGTTGGTATCATGGCATCACCTGTGCCTGTGCTAGTTTGCCGCGTAGCTGGTCAATGCAGCGCCGCATCCGCTCTCTCTCTTTCTCCCCCTCGTCTCTGTCCCTCTCCAGCTCCTCGTTTTTCCTCCTCAGCTCCCTCATCCCCTCCTCCAGTTTTTCTTTATGGCTCTTCAGCAGCTGCAGGAAATCGTTCGCACCTTCCACAGGCTGCAGAGAAAGATGTGAAAAGTGAAAGAAACCAGAGATAAATGGATGCAGGGAGACCTGATGAAGGGAGGGGAGTGGACAGGGACAGACCGAGTTCACCCTGGGCTGGAAGGCAGGTAGAAACACACCAAGATGGAAGGTAGCACAAACAAGGCTTTAGAGAAGCAGAGTGGGATTATAAAGAGATAAATCAGTGTGCATTAACTGTGCTGGAATCTGTGTATTAATCAAGTTAGAAGCAAAGAAATTTCTGGTGCCCAACCTCCATTCAATCCAGCGTTCTGCTCAGAAGTCAGAGGATAAAACCTGGACGACCTCAAGATTGCAACTCCCAATTTTTGAACACAGTTTCCCATAATGCAGCTAGTGTTAAATCAATACAAAACATTTTAAAATGCTGCATTAGTGTTACGTTTTATACTCCAGTTGCATTTTTCCAGGTAGGAAGTCCAGATTTCCAACCCCCTCTGAACACGATGACAGATAGAGGGGTGACACACTGATGAAATCGGGATGTGAGCAGTCTCACCTGGCCGCTTTCCCTACCCATCACTTCCCCCAGTGCCTCTGAAAGGGAGGTTGGGGGAGTGGGGAGGGGGCTACTCAAGGAGCTATGCACACTTGCACCGCCCTAGACACACGGACAGACCCGTTAGTCGTAAAATAAACAAATACAACCAAAAATCCAAACAAAAAACCAAGACAGCGTCAGATGTCTTACCAGGCTGCGAGGTGGTGTGGTCTGTGTGTGCTGATCCATCTCTTCAACCCTCTTCTTCTCCCGCTGATCTAGAGTCTGAAAGACGCGACAGAAATACATGGGTCCAATATATGAGCAGCAGAAGAAAATCTAATTTTCAGCAGATGTAGTTTTGAGCTTGTACACATTTTACGTTTTGTTTTACATTCAATACACCTTTGCTCAGTTTCATATGGTAACAGACGTCTTGTGGCTGCACATGACCATGTGTGTGTGTTATTTACCAACAAGAAAAGCAGCTTTACTGTGTATGTGTGAGAATAAAGCCAGTGACACATGAAATGTATGGTGGCCATTTGATTTCAGTTAAATTGTCACCACACGCCGCTCATGGGTGAATCAAATGTTGGCTGTTATACTCATTTCTGTCCATGGGTAACTCAAGGTATAAAGTTTTAAAAAGTCTTACGAGTCTTATGAGCAACCTTTGCATCTCTCTACACTTCAGATATGTGCTTATAACTGTGGCTAAATTAAAATAACTATGTCAGGGGCAATAAGATTCACTGAGTAAATGGAATATGAACTACTGTAACTAGAATTACCACTGTGTGAAATCATGACATGACATATACAGTAATCTACACACATGCCAACACAAGATAAAGATATCACAATGGAAGTTATGAAATGACAAACCTGGTGTGTGAACACCTGACAACATGTAAATATCAGGAAGCATTAAGTGTTAATCTCTAACCTGTGGTCCTTCCAGTGGACCGTTCCTCGCTGGGCGTCCCTGTAGGTCTTCAGTTTGGCTGGAGCTGCAGCAATGGTTAGATGAGGAGGTCGGACCGCTCACCATACTCTGTAAGGAGTGGTTCTCCTGGGCCAGCCTCTCCACCAGGGCCCGAGCCTCCTGGAAACGAGAGCTGAGAAATTCCCTCTCCTCCCTCGTCCTTCGCTGCCATCCCTCCATCTCCTCACAGCGCTGACGCAAGGCCAGATTGCTCCGCCGCAAGGCCTCTGAGGGACACAAGGGTGGGGGTTAAAGATGTAGGAGAATGATAGGACACAAGGAAACAGGTTCTACATCAGGTAAAATGGTGGCAGAGATTAAAATGTTACGGTGGGAAACAAGAAGTGGTTATTCTAATTATGTGCGGCATCTGTAATGTGAGTTCCAGGACTTTAACTGGCAATGTGCACTTACTGAAAGATGAAATAAAGCATTACAGGCTGGATTCATGTTGCTCAGTTCTCTCAATGCACATGTTGTGTTTCACTGCTACAGATCAATTTGATTTGGAATAACACAGTCTATGAGTACAACCAGTAGATAATGTTAGCAACGTTTAGATAAACACTATTGTGTTACTGAGTCAATTTGTGGAGAGCTCATGGACTTTGTGACCCTTCTTTACTGTTAGGCTTCATCTCCATTTATCATCATGATCATCATCGGACAATCACCACAAACTGACTGAAAGGTTTTTGTTAGTCCAACTTCTCTTTGTTTGATATGACCAATACCATATGGATGCTCATGTCTGCAAACCCAAGGTACATATTTGATGGATAATTCAAATTAAATGTGTCCACTTGGACTACTGTGATGCTTCATTTTAGAATAAACTGTACATAATGTCCACCTACTGCCACATTAGTGGCTCTTAACCAGAAGTTACTAAGGCTTGTCATCCTGAACCTCTGGGTTTGGAGATGGCTGTACACTAATTACAAGATAAGACTTTCACCTACTGAATTATCCCTGATCAAGACTGATCCTTCGTAGCTGTTGATGGTTCGCGTTGTGCTATTAAACAATGAAAACCTCTCCTATTGCATTATTCACACATACACATCATCTTTCTAATTAATCCATTATTCTACTAACTTGACATAATAAATCACTATTCATTGTCTGACCATATACTGCATCACTGCAAAAATGCTTCTTCGAATACACACTACAATTTGCCTGGGTTTTATATCAAACATTGCTATATATACACAGAGGATTAAATTGACTTAACATTGCTTAATTTCTCTGCAGCATGAGAGCAGCTCCTACCTCTAAGCTGCTGGTTGTCACCCAGCAACCTGGTCACCACCTCATTGGCAGCCAGCTCTGGTGGGACCCTGAGGGCTCCTCCATTCTCCTCTCCTGACATGTCCCACTGCATTGGGCCGTCAGGTTGGGGCTGCACCATCCCTTTAGAAACACAATCACAATTGTATCTATATGCATGCACATATTATTTCACTGTTATTGTTACAACGCATCACTGCACCGCGTTCATCACAACGTGAGGACACAACTGCAGCTCGCCCCATCTCCGTAGGCGGGATAGGAACTTTTACTTTCAGTTCAATCCCTCGGCAAAAACCCTGGTACCTCTTTCGTTAGAGGCCTCTGTCATCCAACCGGATTGATGGGCTCAGGCTAATGACTCACTGGATTCAGTTCCAGTGCTCTGCTTGGTGCTGTTAACCTGGTGTACAAGTAGCGGTGTGCGGGAAGAAAACATTACGTCATCCCCACTACCATGAGGCACTGCGCCCAACTGACACACATTATCTTGTTTTACCCATTACTTTACAACATTAACTACATCGAACATCTGCTGCTCACCTTCAATACTGTCGTTTGATCGGAAGCACAAGACCACTTAAGCTAACGTTACATAAACGTCACAGGATCAATTCTGTCCTCACTACACATTACACATTAATGTCAGGGCTAACGATAGCACACCACATGAACGAAACTGCTCTTACCCGCTCCTTTCCTCCGCTGTGTTGTCCGGGATAACTGTCTGTCAGGCTGACGCTCGCATACAACCTGTTGGAGAGAGCAGCCAACGTTGTTGAGTCAACGCTGGAGAACTGGTTGATGCTAGATAGCTATTCAACGATTTAGCTTATTAGCGAGCTAGGGTAATTTAGCAAACCAGCAGCTGAGTAATCTCATGCCCTCGTTACGTGACATTAACCCCTATATATACCAACGAATTGTATACCCTCCAAAACTTTTTTATCTAAATTTCATAGCGTTAACCCAATACTCTTTGTAATTTTAAAGTGGGTTGAGGTTTTTTCTGTCAGTGCCGAAGCGACTGTTGTTAGCTCAGGAAATGCATATGCTTTACCCCCCGAGTTTTGTCTCTCAGGAAGTAGCCTACTTCCTCTCAGGCTGAAACACAGCCCAATTTTTTTTTATAGTGAACCAACCAAGCTTGAAATGTTTCTGGTCAAAATAATTAAGTTATTGATTATTTTCACATCAGTGAATGTAGAAACTTCCTTCTTCTGCTGGTATGATTGATTCCAGGAAGAATTTACAATAAAGCTGAATAAAGGAAGCATTTACAAATAAAACAATGAAAGTGAAAAGAAAGCCAATGCCCCTGAATGAATTTTTATTTGCCTTTTAGCTTCATTTTACCGTTTTCATCCATAGTTTTCATTATGTCTTTGTGATTTAGCTATTTAGTTGAACCCTTGAAACTCAGCGAAAATACTCTCTGTGACCTTTGTTTATTGTCAAACCTCTGAGTTCAAGCATAAAGAAACACAGAACTGTATTACTCTTTGTTCCAAAGAATAAACTGTTCTAATTTCTTTACTATCCTGCTATTGATCTGTCATCCAATATGACATTTTTGACTCTAAACTTCCATCAGCTGAAACAATTTTGTGTGAAAAGGTGCAGTGAAATGAATGTCCTCTTGGTTTTCTTTTGCATGTATATACACACAATTGTTCGCAGCGTTAACTCGTGACATTGTCCTAAAACTATGCATCTGTCTTGATTACCGTATTCAAACTAAGAGTTTTCTCTGTTAGCATCAGAGGGGACAGACCCTGAGTGCGGCCTGAAAGGCTGAACTCAGGGGGGAAAAAATCCCTCTGATTCAGGAAATCCCCTTCCTTCTTCCGCAGTGACGGTGACGTCTGCTCGCTGCAGCGGCAGAACTTCCGGTGCTGATGTGCGCAAAGTGAAGGAGGCTGCACAATGCTGTCTACCCTGGCTGCTGGACTCCTCCTCATATTAGCTTGGATTTATCCAGGTTACGCTCTCTACTTTCATATAGGAGAGACGGAGAAAAAATGCTTCATTGAGGAAATTCCCGACGAGACCATGGTTATCGGTAAGACGCTGAGGGGTCGTTAGCTACACACAGCTAACTAGCAGTGTACGCTAACAGCTGGCTGCAAGAGAGATGCTGCATTGACTATAAGGCACCGAGCTCACAAAGTCCAGGCTGCTTTAACTCTTAACATAGACAACACTGGAGGTGTATGTAGCTGCGGTGAACGTCCCAACACTTGGCATGGATTTTCTCTGCGAACGACAGCATCACATAGACCCACATATATGCTTTACATTCATATTAATAATTATAGTCGATAGCTCGTGATAGAAAAGTCAGTGGTGAATTCATGCCGTCGTCGTGTACTCGAGACGGATCAGAAGTGCAGTGACACATATACGTGTTAATGTTAAGTTACCTTTTCCTCGCGACAGCTGCTCAGCTTCAGGTACAAACCTCTCAGTCAACACTGAATATTTTCCATCTGAGACTGAAGATCAATAGTGTTCACGGAACCAATATTGTGATGTGGAACAATTTCCAACTGAAACTCACCATCATCAATCTGCACCTCCCACAGTCTGTGTTTCACCCAGTTCAACATAAGATGCTGTGGTTATATATTGGAAAAATGGATGAGAGAGAATGTGTCTAAATGGAAAGAGGCTGCTGTATAATGTTGAATATATACAAACTGTTCCATTTTAGGGAAAGAGCCTGCTTACCAATGAAAAAGTTTGGTTTAACGCCTGCCACACCTGTTTTACCTGCCATTAGAATTACCTGGCCCGACTGATACTTCATACTTGATATTGTTATTTAACAGCTGGTGAAGATTCATTTATTAATGTTTGCTTAAATTAGTTGTTTTTTAATTATGCTGTACAGATCATTTCTGTGAGAGACTGTGTGAGTAGTTTTTCTCAGGTACTGAGTATTTGGTTTTATGGTTTACAGCTTTAGATTCACTCTCTCTTGCAGATGTTCTTATTACAAAGGTTCAGGTTTAATCCACCATTCACAGCAGGACTGTGTTAGCAACATAGCAACAGGAACAATAGCCACACCAAATATTTCCCTCAGTAGATGGTATAGACCAAAACAGAGCTAATAGAGCAGTAAATTTCACACACTGGTGGCCGTGCCTCCAAATGAATGCTAATGTTACTCCGTGTCTGTCGGATTGTGTGAATAAGCTACTGTTTGTTGAATAGTTTTGTGTGTTCGACAGGAAAGTACCGGACTCAGCTGTGGGATAAACAGACCAGTTCTTTCCTCCCATCCACCCCTGGCCTTGGGATGCATGTCGAGATCAAGGATCCAGATACAAAAGTAAGAAAAGCGTTGGTTGCAACATTAAAAAAAAAAACCCCTACATGAACAGAAACGGAAACTAAGGACTTCCCTCTCACAACTCTCCCAGATTATCCTCTCTCGTCAGTATGGCTCAGACGGACGGTTCACCTTCACCTCCCACACTCCTGGAGAGCATCAGATCTGTCTGCACTCCAACTCCACCAAGATGGCTCTGTTTGCAGGTGGAAAACTGGTATGAACAGAGTGACTGCTCTGATTTTTAACTAGTTGACCAGTCATTTTGCTTTCACACAAATGGTTGTGACTGTACTGGCGGCACGTCGGCAAATAAATAGAGCAAACTGAGCAAAATTAAATATCATCATCCTCCTCTCCAATATCTTCCATCATGTCTGCCACAGATTATATGTCTGTATGTATAAGTTATTTGTGTCAATGTCTGGCTCCTGTCTAATGTTTATGTGTGTGCTGTGTTGTGTCCTTTTAACAGTCATGTGAAAACAAATCTCCCTTCTGGGACTAATAAAGTCCAAGTCTAAGTCTAAGTGCTGATCCACAAGAAGATAAAGTTGTGTTGTTTTTATTTTAGGAACCAAAAACTACTTCAGTCCCTCTCATGCTTCTTCTTGGAGCCTCATCTAAGCACTGTCTCTTTTCCACTGTTGCAGAGAGTGCATCTAGATATTCAGGTTGGGGAACATACCAACAACTACCCTGAAATTGCAGCTAAAGACAAACTGACTGAGCTGCAGCTACGAGTCCGACAGCTTCTGGACCAGGTTGAGCAGATCCAGAAGGAGCAAAACTACCAGAGGGTCAGTGAAAAACACACATGCAGCATGTTCTGATGACAGGTTTACTGCTAAGTTTAGCAGGTTACATGACTTTCACTTCGCGTTGTCTTTCGCAGTATCGCGAGGAGCGCTTTCGCATGACGAGCGAGAGCACCAACCAGCGCGTCCTCTGGTGGTCCATCGCTCAGACGCTCATCCTCATCGTCACTGGGATCTGGCAGATGAAGCATCTGAAAAGCTTCTTTGAGGCCAAGAAGCTGGTGTAGTGTCTGTCTGAGCATCTGGAACAACAACACCACAAGCAGACAGACTTGATTGACAGGAACAGACACGCCCACAGGAATACCCAGGGGGGAGACGTGTGGTCTTAATATCAGCCAAAAATGGTACGAGCAGATTTAAGAGGCAGTTATCAATCCTGAGCAATGTGTTTTTTTTTCTTGTAGACATTTTAAGATGTTGTTATTTTTCCGTTAGCAACAACACAATGGTTCACCTAAGTTGCAAATTCTTTTCTTGTTGTCTTCACTATTGTTTTTACTGGACATGTCATTTTCCTGTTTTCTGTGCACGAAGAAGCAGCAACGACGTTAGTGAACTGAGAATGTGTTTTTAAGGTGGTTCAGGAGTGAATGACTGCAGCAGTACAAATGTAACAATGAGAATGTTACATCTGTTTCTATCTTCACTGAGTGATCACACTTATGCAAATATTATACAAGGTCTCACATGTACGTTCTGTTAGACTTTACTTGAACCCTGTGGAAAACATTCATAAATAGTACATAAATGATTCCGAACACCCCATAATATAGTTGTAAGCAGCATGGAGGACATTTAAAATGTTATTTAATGTATTTGTGAATCATTATAAATCCCACTAAGCACCTGCAACCAGTGAATAAACAGGTAATTAATCTTTAATAGCACAAACACATAGCTGTGATAAAATTGATGACACATAATAACTTAGTTTTTTGTTAAAAACCACAATAACAACAGTTAAATGGTATTATTATGTATAATATATGGTATTATATGCTTTACAGATTCTTCACAAATACACTGAAAACCTTTTAAATGTTTTAATATCTGATTACAGCCACGCTATTTTTTGTGAACCATTCATTTTGTGCTTAGAAATGTACAAGGAGTCAAACTGAACTGTCACACCCCTCCCTCTACTGACTGTATATAGTTTCTAGCTTGAGTCCAGTTCCCTGTATATTTTACCAGAGCTTGGTCTGTAGATACAGTTTGTGATACTCACCTGTGAATAATAACAGAAGCTCAATGTTTGTTGTACATAACAGTTAAAGCTTATTGACTGTCCTGTTTTCTAATGCCTTTTACCTGGATTGAGTGAGTCTTGACACATTTTTTAGTTGTCTCCAGGTTTTTGTTTCATCAGAACTTATTTATTGAACGGTCATAACCTGTGTTTTAGCAACATTTACTGTCATTGTCAGTGTTTTAATACTTTTACAAATTCTATTAACTTTGGGGAATTAAGTCATATCATCAGTAGGAAACTAAGTACATTTTTTACACTCAAAGTTTAGACTTAAGTCCAGTTCTTGATACAATATGTTTGGAACTAAATTTTTTTTAAAATGGGTAAAGTAACATTCTTATTAAAAAGTGTTCCAGTTTCTACTGTCAAGATGTCACCTCCATGAGCTTAATAAAGAAACTCTGGCCAAACATCATGTCTCTGATTATTTTATCTTTGCCTTAAAGCTCCCACAGTTGTTCTATGTTTATCCATAATGACATATTTAGAGTTTTAAGAAGTAACAAAAATCCAAAAATCCTTATGTAGTTGTAGTGTAGTAAATCTCCTCTCCCAGGCAGCCTTGCTTTGTTGTGACATCACAAAGTTACAGAGGTGCTCATTTCTCATTTTCATTTTAAGGCGTAGTGTTTGAATACAAGGTGTGTGCATTTCTCTGTGATCTGAAAACTTTGATGCTTTTATAGCATTAACACAGAACCTAGGCCTGATTTGTAATCAAAGATGTGGAAATGTCACTTTACACACTGTGGGACCTTTAACCAGAAGAAACACACAGTAAATTGCAGATATTTTCCACAGTAAAATTTATTGCTTAGGCTTCGCTCACAGCCAGATTCCAAACTGAACAATGCTCAGACGCCTCTTTCAGACAGCAACCACGTCAAACCACAAGTTGATTGAGCTGTTTTTTTTAATCACTGACATTGACCACTGATCGCACTTTTCCATGGAGACAAAAACATACTGACCTTGTGACATCTTTGAAGGAACACTGCGACACCACCACAGCTGCAGTGTAAAAAGAATCTAGTTGAAAACACACGTTTGAAACAAGATCATCACGTTGCATAGGACGACTCTCTCATCTCCAACAATGACACGAACACAACACTGTTACACAAGAACAAAAAAAACATTTTCTCCAGGTTTTACTCTGTTAATATTGATAGTAAAGTTTTGACACGTTTGGCACACTGTACGAAACAATATCAAACGCACAATACTATGTGTCATTATAAAGGGATAAATGATTTATTAAATCAAGTCTTTGTTTCATCTGTACAACAAAAATGGTACATCGTAGTCTGGAGCTCCTGACCTCCGGGACACTGTACACAGTCGAGCACATTTCAGCACATGTTGGATTGGAAAGGTAGAAAATATCACATCAGCACTACAAATCTTCACTATCGCTTAACTCAGGGGAAATCATTTTCCTTTTGTTGTCATGTTTTCAGTGGTTGTATGTTTGTGGTGTATCCAGTGAATGTTGTAGGAGAGATTTCCACAAAGAGGAAGTCAGAGCACTACAGGTTAGTCACGCGTTATTTTTTTTTAAAAAATGGTTTAATTCTTTCTGTGGCGTTCACCACTTTTTAGTGCTTAAAAGAGCAAGAAGGGCACACAAAAAGAGTGAAGAGAATTAGGCAAGGACAACTTTGAAATGATGCAAGAATCTTTGCAATCCTAACTCTGCTTCACTGATCTGTTCGTTTCATTTTCTTAAAGGTACTTCAGAGGAGGAGAAGCTTCTTCTTCTTCTTCTTCTTAGTGTTTAGACACAGTGAGGTGATGCATCTTCTTGGCGGCGTCCTCAGACACCACCTTGGATGTTTTCTCTGGGCTGGGGGCCGGGCTGGGGGCCGGGCTGGGGTTTGGAGTGTTTGCTGCACTGTTGGGATACTCCCTGTTTCCGAATATGATGCTGCCCACTCGCACGTTGGTGGCTCCCACCTCGATCTTTGACAAATGGGAGAACACATATTTCAGCATGGAGATAGATATACATACATCAAATATCAACTGTCTTCAACCTGTAGCTTCATTAAGCAGCATGAGAGCTGTGTAATACAGAGTATGATGGACTCTATAGACTCTGTGGAAGCAAGCATCACATCAGAGAGAGCGCCTGAAGACATGGTTGTGAATTGTGAAATTATATATCAATCAATGAGACGCAAAATCTACAAAATCAAGTCAATAGCAAATGAATCTTTTAACAGATTCGATGAAATTGAAAACAGCATCATTAAGAATAATGTTGATATCAAGCTACCATTATTTAAACACCCAGACCAATATGCAGCAGTTTTCTCCGAGATATATACTGATAAAGTTTTTTCTCTTGTTTTGGATTCATTTGATGAAAACAGCATCATTATGAACCAGTATCAACATCAAGGTATTGATTTCAGCTCTAATATTCAAACTATTCGGTTGATATATTTTATTTAAAAAAAAAAAAAGGCTAGAAAGTTTAAGTAAGTAGTATAAAAATTCAAGATCCACTGAGTTGGATTATTGATGACAAATTCTAACGATATCTATATTTCTTTGTTCCAGAGAGCTCCATTGCTACCTAAACCTATGAAAAATACACCAGTGAGTCACCAGGAACACACTCACACAATGCTGTTTATTTTGACCCGGCCCCACACACACATGCGCGCACACACTCACACACACACTGCCCTGCTACTCTGAATATTTACTAAAAAACAAAATGTAGATTAATCCGTTGTTGAAAATAGCCCCTCAACAACTGCTGGGTAATATCTGCAAAACTAAAATACAGTTCCCACCTGTTTAAAACATTTATAATTTGCTTTTTGAATCATGCACCTTTTTAATGTTTTATACAAATTTGTTACAGGGACAAATCCACGTGCATTCAGTTGGATGGTCTTTAAATTTCAGCAGCAAGGGTTAAACACTTTTCACAACTCTTCATCTGATTAGAGGATTAACGTTATGCCAGCTGATATCTGCCTCAATGTTTGTGAATGATGAGTGATACTCACCGCATGTTCAAAGTCTGTGGACATGCCCATGCTGAGCTCCACCTCCTCCAGAGGCACCTTCAGACTGTCACACACCTCCTGCCTGCGACTCAGCAGCATCTACAGGAGGGGACACAACAACCTGACCATACTGATACTGTAGAGCTTTACTGTATTTGATGTCTCAGCTCCAAGCAGTGACATCACTAAATAGCGATTTGCGTTTTTTTTTCAAACTGTGCAAAAGAAATTAATAATTGTATTTATTTTAAAAAATACTCCATATGCCAGAAAACATTGCAATATTTGATATTATTGAATCACCAGCTCTCCTGCTGAGTACATTCAGTGCAGCCCTTCTGAGAAAAGGGCTGATCTCACAACAACATGGGGCTAGAGATATGCAGTGCACCGGTCCCTGTCTTTTAAGGGCCCCATGTGCTTGGTGCATTTGAAGCCCAGAAGCTTTGAGTATTATTTTGGTGCCAAAACAAACAGGCTCCTACTTTCAGCTGTCATGATCTTCCCTGAGCAGATGCTTGTGTGCTTTGCTAGAAATGATAAATGAGTGTTTCCTACTTGAAAGTCAGGGTTGGGACCCAGGGTGAGGTTGTAGCCGTAGCGCCCGATGGTCATGAGTCCTGAGAAGTGCAGGGCAGAGCACTGGGAAACGATGTGTTTCACCGTGTTCACCGTCTCCTCGGGGGGCAGGCCGTGTTTACCTGTGGCGAACACAAGACACGCCGATCGTGATCGGCCGACTCTGCGTGCGGCGCGTATGAAATTGAGAGGGGAGGAGACCAACACTCACTCTGTTCTCCACTGGTGTTGATCTGCACCATGATCTTTAACCTCTGTGTGCTGGCTCCCCTGAGACGCTGCCACGAGCTGTTGACCTTGTCAGCCAGTTTCACTGAGTCAACCGTCTCCACGAGGAACAGGTTTGGCACGCCTGGGAGCAGACAGACAACACTCAGTGTGTGAGGTCTTCCTGAACTTCTGAAGCTCCAGCCTCAGAGTCGGGAGCCACTTACCCAGAAGTTTGTTGACGTTATTCTTCTGTAGGTGGCCGATGAAGTGCCACTTGATCTCTGGACATGATTCTAAAATCTGGATGGGGGGAAAGAGAGCGTGTGTGTAAAAAATACATGTAAGAGCAGAGCTGGGAGAAAAAATCACTTACAAAATACACACACTCACCAGAGGATCTGAAGCTTTGTCCACAAGTTCATTGACCTGTTGAGAGATAAAAGATCAGATCAGTTACTCTCCTCACACATCCTTACTTCTCTGAGAGTTTGGTGTTTGTGCCGTGTTCATGCTCACATAATTTTCCCCAAAATTGCGCTGCCCTTGTCTGTAGGCCTCCACGACCATCTCTGGGGGTTTTGTCTTGCTGACAGCTACGAGGCGGGGCGGTACGGCTGGCAGTGTCTGAGGAAGGACAGAGCAAGCTCATCTCTCATCTGTATCAGCATGTGTATCAGTGGAGGAGCTCAGTGTGTGTGTGTGTGTGTGTGTGTGTGCTCAGGCCCCTTGGCTCTTGCACCACAGTGAGTCAGCCTCATCTGGATCCTACAAAGCAGTGATGAAGCTGAGCTGCTGCCCTGTTACCCACCATGCTCTGATCTCTACTCATGATTTAGCAAACAACCACTGAGGCACATCTGGATGATGCTGGAAAGACGGTGCACGTGCTCTGACCTAGATCTCACCCTCGAAGCTTTGTGTAAACACTGACATCTCCACTGGTGGACATCTTCCTTCCACACATACACACACACACACACACACACACACACACACACCCACACACACAGTGGAGTGAGGAGAGGCTGCTCGAGTACGTGAAGTCTAATAAACATGCCAGACGCTAATCACAAGATGGTGCTAAAAGTAGCTCCCAGCACATGCACACCCGCTGGGAGACATTTCTCCACCGGCGTATATCCCACGCGCACATCCCGTTGCCACTAACAGAGCGTGCATGGTGTTATGAAAGTGCTGCCACTAGCCCGGCTGTCTTCCATCCAAAGGTTGAGGTGTTTGGCAGCCTTACATAACGAGTCGTGCTGCCGCACCACCACTTTTCAGGAGCCGGAAAGTGGAGCAGAGGGCAGCGGTGCTCCTGAGCGGAGCCTCCCCGGGGCTGCAGTTACCTTGGGCCGCCGGGCCGCCGCCTGGTTCACCCGCTCCACTACAGACTGTAGTGCCTTCCCAACCTCCTCCGACATTGCTACTTTCCACATACCGTCAAACGACTACGACACGCGACGTAAAGAAACGTGTCCGCGATGACGACAATCGCCTTTCAAAATAAAAGCCCACCTGTGCAGGAAGTGCGTTGCTGAGACAGCTCCCTCTACCGATCAAAGATGACCACTGATCTTCTCCAAGGAAACTGTTTGTTAGAGGACATTAATGCAGTTTAACAAAACAGGCCTATTTTAAATCGTCCGTCATTAAAAGTTATGGCGTTCATTTTATTTTTTTATAATTATTATATGATATTTCTGTAATATTTTTCACAACTTAAATGTAAATATTTTAATAAGTACTTCTTAATATTTAACAATTCAGATTTATTTCATCGTTTTTAATTTTCAAAAGGAGGTCTAAGTTCCACATTCATGCTGTGCCTTTACTCAGAGACTGTGCCTCAATACAAGCCGTTTAGCCTTCTGTAACTTTGTGATGTCATATCAAAGTTGGTACCTCTGCCCCCCAGTCACCTGACCCCACCAGCCAACCATCTGAGTGTTTGACCTGAAATCAACTCTGCTTTCATTTGATTGCTCAGAGAAGAAGTTCACCAACCAAGAGAAAAGGGGGGGGGG
>OMNW01009453.1:16097-29920 GCA_900303245.1 Selene dorsalis
GGGGGGGGGGGATATCAACATTTTTTAAATGAAAAAAGCTGACATGCTGTTTTTTGTTTTCTTTAAAATTAAACATTTAAAGTGTGTCTCAGCAAATTTCCATCGGTAGAATTTCATGATATATTTAACAGAATACATAATATTATTGAATGGCCCCATCACTAACCTTATGTGTCATGTCATTGGGTAGGCTGTACAGTGTGGGAATAAAAGTTGAATTTAATATGTACAAAATGTCACAACATTACTCTTTATTGTACTGACAGAAATTTGCTTGGACACACTTTGTCTTTAGTTGTGTACCAAAACAAACTCATGTGAAGATCTAAATTTTTTGTCCTAAGAGAAATAGAACCAAAGACAGCTTTATTGTCTTCAGTTGAACTCTTTACTCAAGTTTATACTGTCTGTCCCTCCATACCATGTAAGAGCATTAAATTAAAACTTGTAAGGTTAAGAGATGAATATGGATTGCATGGTATATAAAGTCACTGGTTGATGCACTTTCCTGTCAGTGGAATGTGCTTATCTGAAAAGACCCTGAAAGTCTCCAGACATTATTATTGTCATTATTCACCTTGTTAAAAAAAAGGCCATGGCTATATTAAGTTGCATGTTACTGCACACCTTCAGTCAATAACCTGTAGTATGGTGGTAAGTCATAAACTGAATGCACACACACAAAATACAAGGAAAGACTGATTTATTCACAAAATCAACAATCAGAAGAAACAACACTTATGTCAATGGAAATTAGACATCTTGTAATTCAATGACACAAACTGACATTGCCTCTTTCAAAACAAAACAAAAAACTAAAAAGGGGTAACAAAAGGTAAAAAAAAGGTGTGGGTCGATCCTCCTCTCCATCTGCAGACCCCCGCTCTCTCATACTCTCTCCAAGGCTTCCAACATGATGATGCTGTTTCCCCTGATGACCTGTGAGGAAGTAGAGCAGAGTTCAGACATTTACACAAACTTCCTCTGCATCAAACTGACAAAATTTCATGCAAGTCACAACAGAACTGTTCAATCTGTGATATTTTATCAGTGTTTAAAATCCTGCAAAGCTAATATCATACTAGTATAATAATTCACCGGCTGTTCAGGAGTAGCTCACAGCAAAATATTTTAATATTTTGACTTCCAACAGCAGTGTTAAAAGGGCAAATAAAAAGGCTTGCTGGTAGAACTCAAAAGCCCCACATGATTCAGGCAGCCAGGCTGGTGTTAATACAAATGTCCCTCAGGAGCCTAATGTCTAGGGTCTTATTCCTCTGAGCATAGAGTTTCATTATTTTCCAAACAAACATCAATAAACCACAAATTTTTGGCCCTGATCCAACTCCTTTATGGCTCCCCACTGAAACCAATAATTTCATCCAGTGCTTATATTTACTTAAACATATCTGACACACTGTGCTTCTTAATTTTCTACAGCTACATCCATATACTGAAGGTCCCGGTTCAGAAAGATTCAGTTAAGAGCTTAAATTACTGATAAGAATGAGAGTGAAAGTGACATGCTATAATTGCCTGGGGGGAAAACATCTAACTGTGCTGAAGTTGTTGGGACTACACCAACAGTTGTGCAATACTGTGACACAACAGGACTACTCTGACAGCACAGGCACTGGCTCACAAAGAAAACACAAAGCTAACAACAAGCTGTTATCTCACTGTTTCTATACACTGACATTTGCTCATGGGAGACAGGGGAGACAGATGAATTAGTGCTGGAGCCTGACAGTTCACAGAGTTTGGCAAAATACAGTCACTGACTCTGTGACAGATACTGACCACCATGCCAATGGTGTTCTGTTGTCCTCCTGGGCCCATCTCCAGACAGTCGTCCACCACCAGGTTCATGAATGGGTCGAACCCTCGCAGGATGCCCTGCACGTGTCTGCCCCCATTCAACTTTACTAGAGGTGAGAGAAAGATATAACTTCAATGTCAGGCTCAGTCACTGCAGTTATAATCCACCCGCTTTCAAAGGACTTGCTTGTGTTGTGTTTTTTGTTAGTATGAATTATCTGCATGTAATCTGACTAAGATTATGTCTCAAATGACCATATTCCATATTCTATAAATGACAACACCTATTTCTTTTTCTTCTTCATCATACTGCACCATACTATATTTACATATCTGACAATCCTACCAGTGACTGAGCTAACCTACAACCATATCATGCCTAACTGACACTCTTAAAGTGGAGCCAAACAACTCTCAGTAAGAACAGATTTCACACATAATGTTGTGTCCATGGGACTTTGCAGTGAAGGTAAGGATGGATCCTCTCCTTGAATCTCCAACAACTCACTGAGTTGAGGGCATAACAAAAGTGGCTCTGAGCACACAGTGAGTCTTTGTATTGAAAGTATGATTTATGTTGGGGCTGCACCAATTAGTCAATTAACAGTAACTTATTAAAAAAAAAACATTCCCTGGTTCATTCTTCTAAAACATGAGGATTTGTTAAATCAGTTGTGACTGTAATCTCTCTGGGTGTTAGATTGATGGCTGGATAATACATCTAGACATCTGTAATAAACATCTCCTTGGTCTGTAGTGACTTACAACAGGGATTCTTCACTAGTTTCTGACAAGGTAAGGTCAAAACGATTAGATTAATGAGGGCAACTGTTAGCTGAAGGTCTGGTTCATCGTGTTAAATGTTAGGAGGCAGCTTCAGAACCAGCTGATTTAGGCAACACGGCAAACGAAGATAATGCTTTTGACCAAAGAGCCTCCATCACATGAGAAACCATTTGGAACTAACAAGAAAACGCTCTGGTTTCCTTTCAGTGAGACGGTTCGTCTATCAGCCTCCGGCCACACTCACATGAAAGCTTCTTGTCCATGAACCTGAAAAAGAAAAAAACAAAACAACCACATTAACTTTTGTTTAAGACTCTTCCAAACACAGGGCATTCAGACAGGCTAGCTAGCATTAGCTTGATTCCATCCCAAACAAAGCAGGCGGCCTGCTCAGCGTGTTTGACTTAAAATACAAAGTGTGTTCAGGTTAAACACCACGTTTTATACTTACTTCTTCAACTCGGGTGGGTGCGCTTTGCTCATTGTGTCTTTATTTCCAATAACCGACAGTCAGTCGTCCGATTTTCGTTTCACAAACCCGCGGAAGGAAAGCGTGTACCGGGAGACCGGAAGTAGACCAGCGGATTTCCGCCTTGACGTCTGTGGTTAAACCTGCTCAGCGCCCCCGTGAGGTCGGGGTGATGCAGGTCAGGGTGATGTAGCGCCTGGCAGGATGTGTGTTGGTGCAAAAATTCAACCTGCTTTATTTCTTGTTGACAAATTTCAGACATCTAAGCATTAAAGGGGGACGTAAAATTAACTTTCAGTTAACTTTTAATTAGTTTTTTCTACTTTCTTTCAGATATTTTAGACATGACAAGACTTCCTCTTTTATCCAGAGCAAAATAGATTTGACTAGAGCTGCTAGCAGCTTTTGAAACTGAAATTTGCATTATACCTGCTTCCTGTTCATTATTACAACAAATACAAATGACTTTATTAATCCCAAAGGGAAATTCATTTGTCTGTCAGCTCATCACCATTTGCAGAAGAATCAAAAAAGCCTGATGGCTGAAGGTACAAAGGATCTTCTATATTTCTCCGTCCTGCAGCAAAGAGAGAGGAGCCGTCCACCACCACTGCTGCTTTCCTGGTCCATCAAGGTGCCATGAAGTGGATGATCTGAGCCGTCCAGAATGACCTCCACCACCCTCAGTGTTCATCTCTCCACCACATCCCTCAGTGAAACATGATTGAAGTCTCTTGATATCATTAAAAGTGGCTCAGGATGTTTAGTCTGTAAACATTATCATTATTTTTTAATTTGGAAATATCTTTACACAAAAGGTTTCATGGTGTGTAGCTACTACAAGTACCACAGTCGGTCATTATTATGCAATCAAACTAATGTAAAAAGTGTAATTATATTTTCAGTGTTCACTTTCCACAGACTTTCGTGCTCACAAAGTTTCAGTCTATCAGCATCAAGAACACCACAAAATCTGTAGGAAAAAACACCGACAAACATCCCTTGAGAACTGTGAAGTTTTAATAATGTTACCTATAAAGAGCCATAAACTCATTTACAAAAGACCTTGAAAAAGTGGAAGAATCAAAACCTATTCACTCTATAAGTTCTATATTTTCACAGTTGCACTTTCAAAACAGTAGCTGAAAATCATTCAGAAAGAACAAACAAAAGCTCACATTAATCCTCGTTCATTAACCAAAGCACACTCACCACACATCAGAAACACACTGAAGGGCTGCGGCTACCATCAGTCTATGTATTTGCATAGCTAGGTAATATCACCCGAGTTAAAGCCAGCTAAAAGACAGGCCACAATGAAAGGCATTGTATTGGGTATATTTATCCATAACAACCATGTTTCAACTACCACATGTCAAACAGCATGTAAAAGAGCCAGTCAATGTTTACATCTCTTCTTCTGTGATATCAGTAAAAGCTTGGTGATGCACTTTGCAAATACTTTGAAGTCTTGACCAAAAGCACTGAACCTCCATCCAGTACTGTAAGCAGTGCCACAAACACAGTGCAAATACCCAGGTCCAGCAGACAATAGGGATAATCCAGCCAGTGACACACCAGAGTTTCCACCAACCTGTGGCCAATTATTGCCAAAACTGTAAGACAAGTAAAATACAGCAGTTTATACATGAGGTTACTTAGCTGAAGCACTCCAGTTGTCTGATGTAAGAATAAACTATAGCAAATAAGACCTGGCAGTGCTTTTGCTGGAACGTACCATGGTTATGCAGATGGCATTGTTTCCTAGATGTTCTTAACCCCACTCTAAAAGGAAACAAGGTCCTGATCTATATGAAATGTTGACCTGTCAGTGACAGTTAAACATGAAGGGATATGGTAGACTAAAAAAAAAAACAAAACATTGTTGTTTTTGCATGTTCTCCTTAAACATTTCAGGTTTTTGTATAATTCAATACACACTGAAAACCAACTTGGAGACCGCCTAGACAGAGAGGTAATCCACCACAGTAAACATTCTCGTGTTATGATTAGTCGGTAAGGCTAAAATTGATCTCTTCATTTAAAAACTGCTCATTAGTGGTGCATGCTTGGAGAATACTTCAGTCTGTCTGCCAAACAGCGTTCTCACAATCATTTCTGAACGTCCACATTAGCTTCTGGGTGGACTATCCCATCAGCACTTCAACACAGTAACAACCAGTTTTCAAATATACTAACATGCGGTGATGATGTTAAATTTCTGGAATTGTCTCTAATGGATCTCAACCAAAAATGATTTACATACTATACAAAAAACAACAATTATGTGGCCTTAAAGAAGGGTGGGTCTCAAAATTTTATGTCAAGGATTAGACATGGACCCCCTCCCCAAATCCGATATGATTTTTGCTTATAGAAGTCTTATTAGATACGAATAGGCACACATTCTGTCATTTTTTATGATAGAGAAAATAAATTATTCCCCTTTTGCTGGGAGCACCAGGAACCCCTTTATATATCCCTGGAGGTCCTGGGCCCTCTTTAGAGCAAACATTTGAAAATCTGAACCATAATTTGCTTTATAGAATAGTTGGCAGTTAAGTAAATGTGATTTATGGTAAATGGGCCAAATAAAACACAAACAAAAACTCTGGTATGACCTTTTAACAACCCATTTCCTTGAACCCATGATATGTCTGTGGATAAATTAAATCGTTCAACTAATTAAACCAACAATGCAGATATAAAAACAAGGTGTTCTGAATGCTCAGTGAATGAACTAGTGAATCAACAAGGACTCTAGACGCTTCATTACTGTCTGCTCCCCAACCCTTCAAGACAATAAGAAAAAACAAAGACAGAAAAAAGGCAATCGCTGAAGACATTCAAAGTGAGCCTCAGGCCTTGCGGGCCTGCTGTGTGTAGCCCTCTGTGATGCTGTCCTCCTCCACCCTGACTCGCAGGTGCTCCTGACAGTGTTCTAGGAAAGAGTCCAGTGCTGAGAAGCCCTGATGACAGGGCACACAGTGATACAGTCGCTGCCTCTTTGAGCCGGGCCATTTACACGTGTCCATCTCGTGAGTGCACACACTGCACTGCCTCCTCTTCACGGAGGACTGGTGGAGCTCGATGTGCTCCTTCAGCTGTGACTGCAGAGAGAAAACCTCTGCACAGGAGGGGCACGGGAACTCCCTCTCCTCTTCCTCATCTTCCTCATCTTCCTCCTCCTCCTCCTCCTCCTCCACTACGTCAGGCACTTCCTTCCATCTACCTGCATGGCTGAAATTGTTCTCTAATCCGGCCCCTTCCCTAGACCCCCCTGTACCAGCCCTCACAGTCTTATCTCCTAGGCTGGGTTTTAATTTATTTGGTCTGTGTTCTGACAACTTGCAGTCTTTGGCGGTACTCCCTACAGTCTGGCTTTTGTTTTTGATTGTGGCAAGGCTTGAGGCTGTGTGCTGTCGGTAATGTGCCCGAAGAGACAGATGATGGAAGAAGACTTTGCCACAGACCTGACACGGATATGCGTCTCGTCTCCTGCGCTTAGTGATGACTGGCCTTGGTTCTCTCCCAATGTTTTTCTCTCTGCTGTGCTTCTCTTTTCTGTGAACATAGAGTTTAGCTGTGCTTCTGAAAACCATGTCACAAGAGCGACAGCTAAGGAATTTCTTTTTGGGGTTTTGCCTTGTATTTGGCTCTCCGTTCATACTGCTATTCACTCCTTTCCTCGTTTCACTACCAGTACATTCTGCTTTGGTCTTCTGTCCCTGTGCAGCCATCAGCCAGTCCTCGCCATGGCTGGTCTCCTCATGGCGTTGCAGTCCAGCCTCTGTGCGGAAAGTCCTCGGACAGAACTGGCACATAATGACAGAGCTGCTGCTGCTGCTGGGCCCTGGGGTGTCTGAGCAATCGGAGCGGGCTGAGTCTCCCTCAGAAACCGGAGGAGAATCATCTGGAAGGCTGCTGGCATCTGCCATATCTGACGGAGATGGTGGTTCACTGCAACCTGCCTGTTGATGGTGGAGCAGGGCCTGTTTCTGGCTGAAGCCTCTCCCGCACGGGGCACACGCGTACGGGCTGCTGTCCAGGAGGTGAGGCTGGCGATGGAGGGACTTGTCTTGCGGCCTGCTGGGCTCCAAGGCGTGAGCGGCACATGCCGGACAGGGAGAGCCGAGCCGCGACTCTCCGTGGCAAAGTTCACACGTGGAGAAATCACGACTGCACTGGTGCAGCTGCAGGGACGACTTCAGGGAGAACTCCTGTCCACAGGAGGAACACCGGTGAGGTTTGGGTAATGAGTGTTTCAGTTCCTGGTGATGCAACAGATCTTCTGCAGAAGGGAAGACCTTACCACATTCTGGACAAACATTAGTGGGCAGGTGGGAGGGTCTCTGCCTCTGGCTCCGTGTTTGCTGTGTTTGCTGTTTAGTGTCGGCCCGGGCGATGAAGCTGGCCAGCCTGGACAGGGTGTCAGCGGCCGTCCTGCTGCGGCTGAACGACTCCGGGGCCCTCGTGGTGCTCCAGCTGACTCCATCCATCCTCCTCTATCACCCAGCTCCTCTCCTGCTTCAGCGGACACAGAGGTTTCAATCATTACCTGAAAAAACTATACAAACAAAAGAACCACAATAACAAGTTAAAAGACCCGACAGCTCGTTACATTTAACCTGGAAGCTACGAAGCTGCTTGTTGTGTGACAAAGTGCAGCCAAACTGCTACTGAAGTTTGACCGGGAGACGAGGAGCGTGCCCCGTTAGCTTGTTGCTCGTCCTTACACACGTCTAAACGGTCTCAACGCTCGGTGAAATATTTAGTCGGATAACAGCTGAGCAGCCTGGTGGGTCTGGTGAGTGAACAGCCCGGGCTACGTGAGCTCACCACAAGCTGCCTTCGTGTTTGGCTAACGTTAGCTCGTGGCTAGCTGCGCTAACAGGTTACAGACGCTGTCCTGCGCGCGCTGAAGCAGCTTTACCTCGGCGGTCAGACTGACGCTACTTCAGGCTACTTCATCCCCGGAGACACGCAACAACCCGGGCGGCGCGTCGTGTTTACGGTCGGCGCGGTTACCACGAAACAAATCGACATGGCTGCAAAAGTGAAACCCAAGTTTGACTGTAGGGATGTTGGGGGGTTTTACTTCACATCGCTGTTAGGGTTTACTTCCGATACGTCAGCAGCCCCGCCCCTTTTAAATCTTCAATCTTTATCACTCTGAGACACACGAGAGCTAATTTAACAAAATAAAAGCGGTTGAGAATTTGACCTCGTATAAACATCCAAAACTGACATTTGGTAGAAAAAAAAACATCTGAATCGGTGACAATGGTTCAGTTTCAGCTGAACACACTGACAAGATAATATCATCACATATATCATCTACAGATAAACTGATACAGATCTACAGACAAGCTGATGCAAATACAGCTGGTGTAAACAAACCTGACAGCAACTGGTTTGACCGCTCAGTAATGATGATGGTGTTGGTGTTGGGGGTGTATGTGGATTTATTGAACTAAGTGTTGCTTCAGGTTTGTACTATGCATCCATGGTTGGTACAGACTGCATTATCAGATCCTTCTGGTGAAGTACTTTAAGACTGGGAATAACCACAGATACCACAGATAGATGTTAAGAGTGAATATAGCTTTGAGATTAACTGGAAAATGTATTTTTTGGTTTCTTGAATATCAAGAGTTACACACACGCACACACACAGATGTACACAGCCAATAGTAATAAGAAGTCAATAACATCTTCAAAAAACAAAACTTTGAAATTGGGCTACTAATTTAATGTTTTTAACTTGTATTGTATTGTATTCATTTATGCTTGTGACTCGCACACTTTATTCATAATGCTACTATTTGTATTTGTTTGATATTATTACCATAATGACTATCTTGTTATCAAGACATGTAATTTTACCTTTGTGTTCTTTAATTGAGCTGCTGATGCACTCTTATCTCTCTAATGATTTGTTTTTGTCAGTACACACACACACACACACACACACACACATCAAAACACAAATTCATTTTGGCACTTGTATAACAATCGTTTAATATAAACAGAAAGTTAATATACAGCAGGTACTGTAATAATTTAATAATTATTCTTTTAAAGGCTGAAGCCAGCACTGACTATTGAAGCACAGATTGTATTAGCCAGATAAAGATTTGGCATGTTATCAGTGAAAAAAAACTAAACTGCAGAAACACTTCTGGAACAAATTAACACATTTTCATTTTGTCAACCTTTAGTTTTCAACATCATGTCTGAGGACACGTGACCTTTACATGAACACAGCATGGAGTGTACAACACCATCATGGTAGGGAGACAATCAGTAGTTGCACCTGAATGAGGTAAACCTACCTCAAGGCTCTGAAGGTATACTGTAAGTTTATCACTCACAGGACATGTTCAAGTGAGTGAAACAAGATTACAAGTGGCTCAATAATGCAAAAACTGACAAAGAATGAGAATGAATGAATGAATGAATGAGACTTGGGTAAAATAAAAAAAATGTCTATTCCAGTACCACAGCGTCTTCAGTCATGATTCACCGAATATAGTGAAATAAAGTAAGTCAGACTTCAGTCTATGGTTGAACCACCACAATTTAAAGGGACTGAATAATCCCTGGACATTAATTAAGACTTTTCTTGAAAGATCAATTCCTTGAAGTTGACAATAACCAGAAAAACAGCCAGGACTATGGTCCACAGTGACTTTAAATCCTGATTTCTGCATGAAGCAAATGACTGAAGCAAAAACCCTAAATACAAAGCTAATGGTGGGAATGGCTGAGTATACCAAAGGCTACTGTTCAAACATACATTGTGTCATAATTATCACCGGTAGTGAAGGTAGATGAGTCATAGTAGCACATGCACAGAGAAGAAAAGCAATTCCAAATAAACACAGGAGATACAAGAGCACCCTAAGCTGAACCTGAAACAAACAGAAAAACACAAGCATTAATGACAAAGCGTTGATCCATGTTACATTTAAGAGTTTTACATTACAAATGCTCATAACAAAGGCATCGTCATGTATTCAGAGCTGCACTGTGTCCACAGGTAGGATGGTGTGACTAAACGTCTTCGACAGGGGCACTTCCTCAATTTAAAAAAATACCTCAGTTATCATATAACATATAGCTAAACTCAGGGGACTGAACATTTTCATCACTACTTCTTATACATGGTTTTTACAGTGGGCACAGGTTTTTAATCAGACTTCACAGACTATCATAATATCATAAGACTATCATCTGTTATGCATTAAGACTGAGTTTTGTTACTGACCTCATCTCGTGCCACAAGCTCTAACTAAAACTTTATTTCAGTCATCTAAAATATAGTAAAAGTTACAATTCGTCTGAGTTAGTTTCAGCATAAAATTAGAGCTATTTCAGCCCACACACTAACTGGGACATTAATCAGAAGTTCTCCAATTTTACCTGATTGACTCAGACAGAAAAAAATTGAATTTTTACCTTCATTGACATATGAGCTCAACCCAAGAGCCCTAGAGTTAGTCCAAAAAATACTCTTCAGGACCAGGTAGGAAAATTGATACCAGACCATTTTCCTGACCTTTAACCAAAACAGTACCTATTATTTGCTACCTTTTTACCTTCGTACAAACCCCAATATCAGAGCTGGTAACTGATTAAACTCACTAATTTAGGCCAAAACTCAGGGCTTAGATGAGTTGATTGTGCAGTGCAGATTTGGTAACCCTGAACCAAAATATACATCTACTCACAAGTTAGCTGTCCCGAAGTCCAGTGTCAGACTAATTCAATTTGCAAAGACAAAATATTGTAGTTGCCTGGTTTACATTGAATATTATTTCCCTTGTAAAACATCTACTAAAACAAATCTGCAAAAAAATAGAATCTGTAGATACCATCTTTCACTAAGAGGATGATTTCACAAACATTCATCATCCTTTTTATATCACAGCATGTACCTCTGAGTGCACACTCCACTTGAGAGACAATCAATGATGCATGGTACCAAAGACAGTACAGGTGACCCAAAATGCTATAGGTGTGGTTGTTTATACTGTAACAGTACACTGATGCAATGCAGTGTGTTCACTGCAAACAGTCTCATGTTCGCTGAGCTCTACAGATGCACCATAAACTCAAATTCGGTGTGTGATACTCGGCGGACATTATTTTCACAGGATAAGCCTCGTGGCTCTGAGATAACGCCCTGCAGGTCTCCTGGAGCTGCATTTGAATTGATCCTTCTCTTCCAGGTCACCTCAGAGACAACACTTTCTGTCCAGAGTGTCTCAGTGAGGTGAGAGTCCATCCAGTCATAGTCTGCTGAAGTTAAAAGGTCCTGTGTTTGCTGTGATGTGGCAGTGCCCGGCTCTATCTCTTGTAGTGGCTCGGTGCGTCTGCAAACATGTACTTCAGTCTGTAAGCTTCAGCCAGGAGGAGACCCACCTCCTCGTTCCCCCAGTGGATTGTGGGAACGTTCTGCAGTAGCATGAGGAGGCCCTGATGAGCAACAGAAACTCATTTCAAGACATGAACACTATATTTTTGAAAGGCTGGAGTTACCACAAGAGTTTAAACAGCATTTCAGAAATACACAATGTGTGTGGGTTTGTTTGTAAAATCTAGTTCTGAGTTAGCAAAATCAAGTGTGCACATATACAATGCACACCTTGTACTGAATATCGAGCAACTGTTGAAAAACAAAGTGTACCAGTCAAACTAGTTTTAAGCAAATGAGCACAGTAGGTAACTCTGATCCTTTAAAAAGGGTTAGTGTGTTTTCCCAACTCTTAATTCAAGTCAGGGAAAAAGAAAAGAAAATGGAGCTTTTCAAGTGGACCTGGTAAAACATTCAGACACGAAGAATTCGAGACTGAACTAAAACGTGTGGTAAACGGAGCACTCAAGCAAACAAGCCTCAGCTGTCTTATCAGGTTATTCTCAGTCATGTGTTTAGAGAAAGAGAAGTTCCAAATGAGAAACATAGAAAATTCAAATGTCCACATCAAATTCAGTCACAGAGAGCCTGTAATCCTGCCGTGCGGTTTAAAAGATGGGACTTCACACCACACCAATTCAGCCACAGGTTTAAAGTACAATATATAAACACCAAAAATTCTATGTTATTTCAATTCAGAAGTGTTGCTTAGAAAAGTGGCTTCTCAAGTTGTTCCACTCTGTTTTTTCTCTTCTATAATAAATATACGTCTTGCGTTTGTCAGCACTGTGTGTGTGTGTGTGTGTGTGTGAGCGATGACAAAGCTGCACCTGAAAGTCGACCATGGAGAGGATTTCTTTGCGCCACTCAATGAGGAAAGCAGCACAGACGTAGAGGTGGAAGTGGGAGAAACCCTCTGCTTCAGCCTGTGGAGAACAGAACACGGACCATCAGCACTGGAACAAACACTGTGTGATGGAGCAGATTTGCAGCAGCGTGAGTGTAAACCGGGCACTACCTGGTAGGTGTCCCAGAGACGGATAGTGCAACGAAGTGGCAGCTCCCTCATCAGCAGATTGTTCATCCACCGGAAAGCAAACTGCAGGTACTCCACCTCATACTTCTTGAAATGATTGTGAATGTCCTCTGGAGACAGGAAACGGACAGATGCGACCCTCCATCACTTTCTGCATGAATGACCTCGGAGCATGTGACAGGAAAAAGAGCCTACTTACCATCTATCCTACTGACCAGCTCCTCCAGAGCTTTCACTTTGTTCTGGATCCCAGGCTGAGCGAAGGTGTAGTTGTCCTGAAAGGAAAAAAATCAATTTCAGTAAAATGGCACATTTTTATTGTTGAATGTTCAGTGAGGTGTTTGTGTCCATGCAGACCTGTATTCCATCCAGCAGCTTGCTCATGCACCAGAAGCTATCAGCCTCAATGTTCCTCTGGGTTTCCAGAGGCAGCGCTGCCACATCAAAGTTCTCCACGTCCTCCGCTGCAACAACACACAACACTGGATGACACAGACTCATACAGAGGGCAAGATCTGTACATGACTCTGTCACACACTGACTGACACCCAGACGACATGAGTGTATGCAGGAATTCTCCCTCCGGCAACTTACTGACAAACTCAGACAGGAAGACGACAAAGAAGGGTGTGACCAGATCATTGATTCCCTGGACGTAGCCACTGGCTGGGTGACGGATGGCCCAGATAAAGAGGATCCGCTCAAACACCTGAGGAACAACAAAATAGTTGATGAGCAGCTTTAATAAAAGCGTACAAGGCACCAGGACTGCGATCATTATGATTTGTAACTTTCACTTTAAGTGGTTTTGAATGACAGTTTCTTTGGTTCAGGTTTTACAGTTAACAGTTTCAGTGTGTAAAATGAAGTGAGGGTTGATTTTAGAGAGCACGTCCCATATGGGCTCTGGCCCCTGTGCGTGAGAACACTGGCCAAGTCGATGGTTAATTGCATGTCTGTTTCCCCATTCTCCCTCCTGTTTCCTGTCCTATTTTCACTGTCCTCCTCTGATTGAGGCAAAAATGCCTGAAAAATTAACTTCAAAAAATAAAGAGCCAGGCAAACTGACTAACAGAGAACAGATCACCGAATCAGTGCAAAACCATTTTCTCCTGATTTCAACCACATCATCCTCATTAGCATCTCATTACTGCTGAAGCACTGTGTTGAGTGATTGTTCAGTATTGCACCTCCACCTGGAGGATGCACCAGAAACAGATTCAAATGAGAATTTCAGCCTAGCACATGTTTACATCCACATCAGTCCACACTCATTAATATACAATCAAACCTAT
>OMNW01009454.1:0-17677 GCA_900303245.1 Selene dorsalis
GTGACTACTGTGCTGTGATCTAGTAATCAGCAGGTGTTGTTGTTGTTGTTGTTGTTGTGTGTGTGTGTGTGTGTGTGTGTGTGTGTGTGTGAGTCTGTGTGTGTGTGTGTGTGTGTGTGTGTGAGAGTTTCTCTCTTACCTATATTTGTCGTATATACGGTATGTGTTTAAGTATGGTATGCACTGTACATCCATTTTTTTGCATTTGTCCGAAACCTAGCCATCGATGTGAGTGAAACAGACAGTTGTCGACGTGATCTCCATTCACTGTGTTCACGTACCGTTTGCGTGTGTTTGTGCTGTTTGTCAATGAGATGTTCTTTAGGCCTGTAGATGATGCCAGGCCTGTCTGGGAGTGCTCTTTGCCTCTCTTCTTCTCCTCCCCTTCCTCCTCCCTCGCCTATATTAGCTCCATAAATCCTGTTCTAGGCGGATTGTTATGGTCATTGTGTGTGCTGTGAGCGATGGTTATTATCTCCCTACTCCGCTCACACTGCTTTATGTGTCTCGTCTGCTCTCTCCCTCTCGTCCCTCGTTCCCTCGTTTTCTCTCTCCTGTTCACACCATATCTCTCTCGCTCTTACTGACTCTCTCCTCGTCTCTGTTATGCTGCATCCACTTCCACTCTCTCTCCTTCACTTCCCCTTATTACCCGACTACTTATTTTTTCACTTTGCTTGTCTCTCTTCTTACCACTCCCGCATTCAGTCTTTTGCTTCATGCTATCTCTCTTTTGCTTTCACTGCTGCACAGATGCAAGTACAACAATTTAATCTATAAAGCAGCACTAGGCAAGTCGATCGTGTAGAAATATACCCATCAATCAGTTCGTTTTATAAACTGAGGCTACAGCAGATATCTCATCCTCTAAATATGCAACATTGCTGATTTGTCCTTTATGACAGATATAGTTATTCTCTTTACACAGAGAAAGTGTGAGGTTACAACTTTAGTACAAACTGTCACCTAAACATCTCTGAGTGAGACTTGTCTTGAGAGAGCCAGACTCAGTCATGACAAAAAGACATGTTTTCTCTCTCTACACCCAGCAGTCATAAAGAAGTCAGAGTTTCCAGAAAAGTCTGAGTCGTTTTGAATGGCACTTGCCACTGACTGCCAAGTAAAACTTTTGTTTTTCTCAGTCCAGATAGTCCTTAATCGTTGGACTTGTGCCATGATGCAGTTTTTAAACTCACAGAGAGAAGAATTGACTTGTGCTTTGATTCATTATCTTCATAATAGAAATGAAATATGTGTAGATTTTAGTGAAATGCTATTTCAAATTGCAGCTGAACACCTTGCTACTGTTTATACATCAACTCCATGTATATGTTTCATTAAGAATCACTGTTTCCCACTCCCCAAAGGGCCCAGAGCATTGTGTGAAATGCCTTCATTTCAAAGACGGTCCAAATTGTGTGGAAAAGTGTCCCGATGGCCTTCAAGGTGCCAACAGCTTCATCTTCAAGTATGCCGAAGCCAACAATGAATGCCATCCCTGCCACATCAACTGCACCCAGGGGTAAGTCAGGAAAAGACCGGGCAGGGGTTTAATACTCATTATTCCTCTAATGTGCAACATTTCTGTTATTTCATCAAAATTCAATTGGATGGTTAGCTGTCATACAAAACTGATGAAGAAGGACCGGGACAGTGTGTGAGTGGGTGTGTATAGCTCAGTAACCTCAACTTTATTCTAATCTTGCACCTAAATGTGGCAAATCAATCAAATGTCTCCTTACTTTACACACAAAAATACTTGCTTGTCACAAAAAATGCAGGAATACACATAAAAAGTCCCACTAAAACTCAAAATTGTGCAAAGTGTAAAGTACAGTTCATGACCTAAAACTTAAGCCTGGTCAGTCACATCAGATAAATCAGTCTGATTCAGTCCTGAATTTGTTGTTGCACTGTACTGAGTGGATTTGACCACATCTTGCAAATTTGTACCGCTGACCAGTTTGAAGCAGAACCAACCAAATGTCCCAATATGATAAACCAATATGATAAAGTTCTGCCAGTGTCCAAAGTGCTCCTGAAAGAGGCATGGTTTATGGCCAGTCTTGTGACAGAATAGTAAATATGTTGGATCTGTGCTAACTTCTTGCTAATTGTATAATTAAGTGCAGTTAGCAAAGCAGCCTCCTTGGCCACTGTCGGAAACTTTTACTACTATGTTAGTGAGCTCACCTGCCACAGTAGCTCAGAAACTGAGTAATAACCACATCACCAAGCACCACCTGTGTCACAGTGACTCTTAAATGAGATTTCCTATAGTTCTTTCTGGAGTCAGCAGAAAAGCAACAGCAGAAAATTCTCATTCATACTCCAAGTGCATTTGGCTTTTATATACATAAATAGCGACTGAACAGTGCACACTCACAAAAAGTCCCTTTCACTATCCATAGCCTGCAGACATGCAATGATGATCCAACATCTTGCAGGATAAAAGAGATAAAGAAATAGGTGAAGCAGAAAATGAGAGAGAAGAGACAAAGACTCAAAGTGAGAGGAGTCAGTGAAATACCTTTCCATTCTCAAATGCTCACTAGCCACTGATCGCTCAATGAAATATTACACAAGGGTAAGACATCATTTTGTATTTAACTCCACAGGGATTTTATGTCACTTCCTTGTATGTTAGTTTTCCTCTTCTGAGTGACACGCTCCCACTCGCTTGAGCATAACAATGCAGTTGTAAATGGAAAACACAAACTTGACAGCTTTATAATCAGGTCTACTTCTCAAAAGCACAAACTGAGGGAGTCAGGGGGAAAAGGGTCACATGGGAGACATGGACTTACAGGGAAACAGACAGCACTAGGACAAAACCAATATCCTTAACCTCTAAACATTCTGAAAGCCCACTGAATTTTGGAGCAATATTAAGTCTGTCAATCATAGTATATGATGCAACAAGTGCACACTGAGCAGGGAAGATTTGAAACGGGACAGGTGACACTTTCAGTAGAAACCTTAAAACCCTAACCGTTCATCAGAAGACAGTGTAATCTGTCACCCTGAACTTTAACACATTCCCAGAGTGAAATTAGAACTGAGAGAGAGATACCAAGACTTGAGTTCTGAACTCAACTCATATTTCAAGTGCACCATCAGACATCAGGAGAACACATGGGTTTGCTGATGCTCTGGCTTTAAAGGAATAACATGCCTTGTGCTTTTAAAACTAAAAGCCAGAGTTGAACACAAATGTTCTCTCAGCCTCTGTGCTCTGCTCTCGTACAGTGTGTTTGATACTGAGCAGGCAAAATAACTCTGAAAAATGGACTGAATTGACTTTCTTTGAATTTATGAACTAAAAAGCAAGAGATAGAACGAAACGGAGGAAGTCAGATAGAAAGGTAGAAGATTGCAGGTCTGTGCACCTCTTCAATGTTTGGGAGTTATGAAAAAGATGAGAAGTTATTATGATATAGTACTTGTCAGTCTGAGTGGCTTGTTATCTGTTGTTTAAATGTAAAGTTTGTCCTGTATTTCCTTAGGTGCATTGGTCCAAGACTCCAAGACTGTATCGGCTGGATGGACAGGTACAAAATGTATTCAATTCCAGCACATTGAGAGAGAGAGAGAGAGAGAGAGTCTGATTAATGGCTAAGCTAGCTCTAAGGCCCAAAAGTGTCCTTAAAGCCACTCTGTGATATGCATGTTGGAGGTTGGAGTGTGTGTTTGTGTTTGTGTGTGGGTGGGTGTGTGTGAGCACAAGCAATTTGCCTGGTTCTTGATAAATTGATAGCACTTTAGCTTTTGTTCTGAGGCTGTGGGGGAGAAAAGGGAACAAACCGCCTCTAACAGTTTACAGCAAATGGATTCAAGGTTTTATAAGAGAAATGGTTTGGTATCAGGTGGCACTGAGAATTGTTGGATTGGGTGTTTGGGGGATGATTAAAAAAACAGGAGAAAAAAAAGCCTGATAAACGCAGTGAGCAGTCAACAGTGCAGGCAGTGTAGACTTACTGGTGGGCCTGGAGATCTGCAGCACAACACTGACACCAAAAAAAGAACAGAGCTATGCAGAAAAGAACAGAGCGGTGCAATGGTGAAGAACAATGAGTGACTTTAAATGAGATCAACAGACTGGAAAAATGGAGACACACTTAGACTAACTTTCAGCATAGCAGGAGACCATGGGGGGTGCTTAGAAAAAAAGGATCATACAGTTAGATGTGTAGACAGACTGATAAACATTTACCAAGTACTTACTGATCAATATTGAGTAGCCTTAATCTTTTACTAGGTTCAGTAGATGCTAAAGGAGACACCTGCAGTTTGGAGAAAAACATCCCCCAGGGGAGTACTTAAAATCTGCACTTTTCCTCCTGTGGGACACTGCCAACAGACTGAACGGGAACTGCAGCAGATGGGGAAATGTAGTTATCAGCTGACCCGGTGAACAGGGTAGATCTTATCAGATCTCTGAGAGCTGTGGCTCGGAAACAGCAGCAGATTCCCAGCTAACACCAGAGTTGCTTCACACCTTGTAAATCTGGTAATCTGTTACATGATGGACGTATCGACTTCTGAGCACAAATGAAAGTGGCTTATCAGAAACAGGTGATTACACTAAGCCCTCAAAGGCCGGTGTTCCACCTGGCATTAACGTGAATCTAGTGAAGGGATTGTGTGCATATCTGATAAAACTGGATTAATCACTTTCTGTCACAAACTCACGTAATACCTCATCCAACATGTTTCCATTTGACGGCATCTTTTCATTTAGTTGAGCATTATATGAGCTGCCTCTGGTTTGACAACTCTGTGTGCCCTGTTTGTGTGATTCATTGTTCTTTTTTTTATTGTGACATCGTTGCAGTGGTGGCAAAACATTACACTTGATATGATCAAATGCATTTCTGAAGACGTAGCTAGCTGGGTGAAATCTAAAGCTGTATGTCTTGAGTACATTTATAATGCGGTGAGGATTCATGCGCTCACTCAAGGGACCTGTTAATATCACTTGAAGAAACCATGTAAGTGAAGCGTGTGGATTGAATTAGATCATCTACTGTGGACCTCGATGCTTAAATTGCATTTTGTGATGTGTCATATCCTCTGGGGCCTTTCTTGCCAACTTTGTGTGTGTGTGACTATATGTAGCCTCAGCCAGAGTCGCTACATTTGTAATTACTTTGAACAATGACAGTGGTCAGTGGTCTTTTTCTCAAGTTATTACATATTTGAACATCATGGTACTGGAATGTGTTCTCGCATGTAATGCTACTTGAGTTACAGATTTGATAAACTATTAGAGCTAAATTGCAGGAGCCATTTTGACCCTGTTAACCAGGATTTTTCTGAAACAAAGAACAAAGAACATTTAACTGGGTAAACAAAGGTCTCTCGTTTCTGCTGATGTCTCTGTATGACTTACAACAGCAAGTGAGGCCATCAGTCGCAAGATAAGCTAGTTCTAAGAACTGTAACTCTATGCTGTATACCTTCGGGAGGCAGTGGTCGGGTGGGTCGGGCTTTTCACTGACCTACAACCTCGATGACGTCACTTCCGTGCCACTGCCGAAGTCGTAGGTCAGTGAAAAAAAAAAACCCGGATGACAACAACACAACTCGGAGCCGCTCCGAACTCACGGGGGAATAGTGCTGGTGATTCATAACAAGATAGAGTTGTTCAGGTGAGTAAATGAACGTATTTGATGCTAGAAATAAGGTCCAGGTTGCGAAAAACGGAACTTCTCCTTTAAGGGGGAGAGACATAATGTTGTTGAAATATAGACTCAGCGGCCATGCAAACACATAATTTAACTCACTTCCTTTGATGCAAAAACTGTCATGCTCTGCGTAAGCTCTCACTGAAGTTCAGCAAATCCCAGCCAGTTTATTATTTTAAAGAAAATAACAAGTGCAATGATTGTTGAGAATTCCTATGATTCCTAGGAACTATACAAGTCCAGTTGCTTTTTGGCTGGTTTGTTAATATGAAGCTACAACTAGAAAACAGTAAGCAAAAAGTAAAGAACAAAAAAAAACAAACATCTGTGGTTTTACAAGAGTTGTGTCCCATACTATGCCATGACTTCCTGGAGTCTCTTCTGTGCATATAGAGATTCAACAATGAGCTATTGTGTTAATTTTTACAATAAGATTTAGAGGTGCTGTATGCTAAGCTAACTCTCTTGGGTCTAGCTTCACATGTAATAGACTCTGTAAAGATACTAAGAAGCATATTTCTTCAAAGAATTGTGACCTAGCTCAAACAAATTTATACAGCCTTCTTGTTAATTACCCTGCATATCCGCCACAAGTTAATATTGGCCAATATGTCCACCTGGCTGATTTATTAGTCAGCTCTTTACCACTGAAAATCCCCATCTTGGTGTTTTGCAGCCAAAGAGAGAGATGTGGGGGCAGATACAGAGTTCTCTACTTCCCATGAAGCTAGCTGACTGCGATAAGGTTTTATGGGGTGCATCCTTGCGGTGTGTGATATACAGCCCTGAATAACAGCTTTTTCCTACTGATTTAGGGCAGAGCAGAGCAGAATATGCATGGACCAAATTTGGTTCTTTCATTACAGAATGGGGTGAGGGGAGGCTCTTCCTGCCCACTTCTGCAGCAGCTCTGTAGACAGTTTGGAGAGCATATCAAGAAAATTACTGAGAGTCTAGGTTTCAAATGACAGCGTCGGTGTGGTGCTGCGAATTCACTTTGATGGTTATTTCCATGTTTTTGATCTCAGCTTTGGTTTTAATGAGAGTGCAAAGAGCAACATTGGTTACCAGATAAAATTCAGGGCAAAAACAGACAAAAACTGGAGGTGAAGATATTACCCACATAGGCTGCATATATGTATGTGTATGCGTGAATGCGTGTGTGTGTGTGTGAGTGCATGCGTGCGTGCGTGCGTGCGTGCATGCTTGCGTGCGCGTGACACACATCACCACGTCATCATCATCTGTGTGCCGTGTGCCATGCTTTGACATTGCCTGCGTCCTTGCATCCCTGTCTTCATTGTTTACTTATTTTCCTCTCTCTTCTCCCTCTCTGCTCACTTGTCTTAAGAACTCCTCTGATCGCAGCGGGGGTGATCGGTGGCCTCTTCATGGTGGTGATCATGGTGCTGAGTGTAGCAGTGTCTGTGCGCCGGAAGAACATAAAGAAGAAGAGAGCCCTTCGTCGCTTCCTGGAAACAGAGGTGAGCAGGACAACAGATGAAAAAAACATAATAAAAGGATAAAACCTGAGAAACCAAGGACCAAGGTCACTTTGTTTTCATTTAAGTCCACAATCTTGCAATACTGCTTTAGAAATCAAGCTGTAATGCATACAGTGCTCCAGGTTTATAAACGTGAGAACACTGAAAACATAGTGGATCAACAGGAGGTGGAAAGATGAAAGGAAAATTAGTTAGAAGGGTACTCAATGAAACCCCAAAAGAATTGTAGATTTTCTACAAAGTGGAAGAACTGTCTTTGACAAATTATTTACGTAACAGTTCCTAGGATAACTATTCCTTTAAGTTAAGAAGAATATCTGTTTGTTATAGAAGAATTGCCTGAAATGCAAATATGCATTCATGTTAGTCTGTATGTGTGTGTGTGTGTCTGTGGGTGTGGGTGGGTGTGAATGCATGGGACACATGCTGGAGAAAGTGTCAGAAACTGAGGCTCAGGTGTTGACTTTGCCATTGTATGCCGGAGAGGACCCTTCTGCTAGGAAGAGGTAAGGGCCCATACCATTAGAGGAGAAGAAAGCACTCTTCCTTTGTGTTAAAACAAGAAGAGTAGATCATCTAATGCACTTGTGTGCCCATAGAGCAAATAAGTACTTGTTTCTCTCTCTCCTTTCAGAGCACAGAGGTATGAGAGAAGTGTCTGAGCAGATAGCTTCTGTGATGATAGAATAGCACAGATAAGGCTCATTATCCTACTCACATTTTCCTCTCATGTGCTGCTGCTGTTGGTTTCCCTACACAGTGTCAGACACAATGCCTGCTACAATAATGTTGTTTATAACCAACTGTACAATGTCTACAGTATACAGTATTTGTGTTAACCTATGTATAAGTAGATATATAAACACATTCTAATTCATTTATGTGTTTATGCAATTAATGCATCTTCCCACTCACAAATCATCGTAACTATGCTTACAGGGTGATGGTGTTAGCAGCTGCTACAAAAGCAGCGGTGAACTGTTAAATGAGCTGTTCCAACTGAAACCTAGTTTTCTGCTCACAAAGTGGAGAGTTCTGCAGACCGCCACAGGGATCATGTGTTCAGATTAATAAACCATGTGTGTGGATTGGCAAACCATGAATTCTATACATACCTGGTTTGAGAAGGTAAGGGAGACAATTTTTGCCAGGTAATAAAAAACATATCTGTCGAATAATGTATCCACACAGTAACTATTTCAGGAGGTCTATAAACCAAATGGTTTTTATCAGCACATATCTTTGGACATTTTGGCTCAAAAGTGAGAATTTCATACATTTAATACTGACCTAAGCTAATAGAGTAGTGGTGCATTAGTGTCTGTTTTGCTGAATAATGCACCCATCCCTTAACAGCAAAATAAAGAAGCAAAGCATTTTTTTTTTTTGCATTCACATTTAATTTTACAGTACCACTTGTTACGGAGAAATTCTGAGGTGATGCAGGAAGGAGAAGCACCGGAGTCCTGGATGTCTTATACTGAAGTTTATTAGGCTCGATCGATCAAGGAGAACAGAAGAGTCATCGACACAACCTGAGTGTGTGATGCCACCCCAATTCTGAGGGCCCAACAGCAAAGTTCAGATTCTTATACTAGAAAGGTGGAGCGTGCCTACAAAGGGAGATGTGCTAACATTCTATTGGCTATTGGGCGTAAACATCAAGATAGAGACTACATCATCTAGGTGATGGGAGAAGAACAATAGTTTCTCTCCTCTCACCCTGAGTGTCCAGTGAAGGTGCCCATTATCTCCTGTCTCTGCAGCTGTGTCTGAATACCACCAGAGGGTGAGAAGGCGCCAAAGGAATGACCATGGCCCTGGACATAATGCACAGCAGATAACTGTCTCTAGCAATGAATCTAACAGGGAAACATCTAATTCTCAACTTTCACCTATAAACACCCAGGCATTGACCTTTAACCACACAGACTAGACAGAGAAGTGAAATTCTTCTCTAACACCACTTTAGTAAATTCTGTCAGAATGCTATTCTTAAAACACACCAATAGAAAACACCAAAGATACTGAAAGATTACTCAAAGAATCCTTGAATGGTATTGGTCTCCTGAACCACACTTGTTCTGTTATAACTGGCCTATCCTGCAGACTCTGTACATTTTTATATGTGCTTTGTGGACTTTTCTCTCTAAACAACCTCAAGTTATTCACAATATGCATTTTGTGTATCCACCAGCTCTAATAAGTGTGATAAATGCATTTTCTATTTATATTTGGAGAGATCTTCTCCCGTGCCTCTCTTCGCAAAATGTAATGAGTTTTGTCATGCTGATTGAATGTCTAGTGCCCACAGTGAGCCTTATTTGGAAATATGCATATGTATTCATATAGGGTAGATTCATCCAGGGAACACTTGACAACTGTCAATTAAGCCACACGTGATTTCTCTTTCAGTGAAAATGCAATGCAACATATAATTCATTGAAGTCAGTCAATCGCCTCACCATGTTACCTTTTACTCTGCTCTTTTTGAATGTTTTGGTTTTTCACATACCAGTTCTCATCTTTCAGTTGTTATTTTTTCTAAGATATTTATCAGCTACGCCGATCACAGTTTGAGTGTCTACATATCTTTGGTTTTGTTCCGTAACTGTAGCGTAGAGAGAAAAGGTGGACAGCTCCACTTCGCTGCACCGTGGCTCCTACACAGCCTCCATGTCTTCAGCACCACTAATGCTGGACAGCTCCCTGCACAGAGGAATAGCATAATTGTAGTGTGTGTGTGTATGAATGGACAATTCTTACGACATCTGTATTGTCTGTTGTGTTTGTTTATGTGGTGCGTGTGTCCCACCCCTCTTGTTTCCACCCCACAGAAGCTGATTTGTTATTCCATTTAAATGAAGAATGACTATTGTTTTTAATCAAATGGTTACCATGAGCCAGAGGGACAGAAGCTGCCAACCACAGCCAGGCTGATTTACACTTGCTCTCTGTCTCTCTCTGCCCTCCCTCCCCCTCTAATCTTCCACTCTTTCCCTAATTCTCCTTATATTGCTCCCTCCCTTACGCTTTTGCATCCTCTGACTAATTCAGCTGCTCGCTTCTCCATCGTTGTCTTGTTGTTGTTTCTGCCACAGTTCCTCTCCCTCTACACATTTTCCTCCCTCCCTTTTTTCCCTCCTCTCACATAATCTTTCTCTCTCACTAGCTATTTCATCTGCACATTCCTCCACTTGAGCAGTAATGAGACAACAAAAGTGTCAACTCCTTTTCAGGCTGCACAATTATCCATATCCCCCATCTCTGTTCTTTCACTTTCTTTCATTTTTAGTCCACCTTTCTCCTTTGCTTATATCTCTCATGCTTGATACTGAAGTGGTTATGAAACTCCAGAGTCTGAATTTGAAATGTTGGAAGCATGTAATGGAAAAAAAACACTTCTTTATAGTTACAACTCCATGGTCATTGTTGATTTAAGATGATCAAAGCTCTTGGAAATTAGGTCACAGTTTATAGGAAGTTAATTTTTTTCATTGAACATTGGAAACACTCTGTAGAAAATCTCTTTTTTACTTAATTGAGGTACACTGGGGGCCCCATCTCCTGGAAAACAGGGTGTTATTTTTGTGTATTGTAAGCGTTTTTTTTGGTTTCCCTGATTCTCAGAAAGCTAGATTGCATATCATTGCTTGACATTATGAGTCATATCAGATTTCTACACTCTCTTTCAGCTGGTGGAGCCTTTAACACCGAGTGGAACCGCACCAAACCAAGCCCAGCTTCGCATCCTGAAAGAGACAGAACTCAAACGGGTCAAGATCCTTGGATCTGGGGCCTTCGGGACTGTTTACAAGGTAAAATACACACAAAAATAAAATGGTAATATCTGTTTGCATGGG
Organism: Selene dorsalis; assembly: GCA_900303245.1. Lineage (NCBI taxonomy): Eukaryota > Metazoa > Chordata > Actinopteri > Carangiformes > Carangidae > Selene > Selene dorsalis. The sequence goes on from OMNW01009454.1 coordinate 11,056, forward strand.
TTTCAGGTGCAATTGACCAAAAAATGAATCTAGCCTACTCCTACAATTCATAGAACAGGTCTCATGTCCTTGCAAAAAGGAGGACAAGAAAGACAATTAATGGCAGGAAATGAGAGCTGCAGGCGAGGGATGAAAAAACTAAGTAATAGGCGACACGGAGACCCCCGCGGTTACACTGAAATACGAGGTAGCTGAGGTCACCAGTGTGATGATGTGTAGAAGGGGAGAGGCAGAGAAAGAAGAGAGTTGAATTAGAAACAGACTCACTGAAATCATCATGAGTCACTTAGTAGATCAACCATTTACATTATATTCTGGCCCCTTTAAGGGTCTGATAGCATGAGCGCAGATGTTCATTTTCAAATAATATCTTCCATATTACCCTGGGGAATCTGCAACAACCAAACAAAAAAACATTGACTCTCATGGGTGAACCCTATAGGATCTATAGCTGTCTTAGTGGTCACAAGGTAAATGGAGGTAAAGTAATCGTATTGTTGTAATAGTTGAGGAACTGTGGTGTGATAATGAGATCCTGTCAGGCAGTGAGCTGAGAAACCTCTCCTCAGCAGCTTGACTGCATCATCTTATTATTTCAAGCACAATCCAGAGGTCAGGGCTAATGCTGATCTTCAGCATTCAGGTTAATGTGTAAATTGAGTGCTCATCTGTGTGTCTTTTCACCAAAATGCTAAAATATAACTTCAGGCACCCAGTACAGTTTTTGAGCACTAGTAGTGAAGTGTTTTGAAAAGTGGGTACCTGGATCCCCCTGTTTTGTTTGGAGGTTATTATATGTTTCCCTAGCACACAAGCACACAGGTAAAGTAAATATAAGTAAAAGCCTGAAACACAAAGAAGCAGATTAATAGGTCAAAAGAGATACAAAAGAGAGCTGGTTAAAAACTATACTTATATAATTACCTTAGAAATTGATCCTTTTTGGTAAATAAAAGCCAGATCATATAATGTCTCTTGATTTCACACCACTCCAGGGTTGTTGGCAGCAAATGTTGATTGCTACACAGGCTACCATTAACCAGTTAAGTAATTTAAATAATCATTATCCTCTTTAACCAATATTTGTTGGGCCCCAGAACTCGTTTTACCCTCAGCTCTTGCTCAGTCCCCACCTGGCTGAATTCAACAACTGATCTTGATGATAAAGAGAACAATGTGCTGACACTGGGAGCTGTTGATCTGTATGTCAACACTGAGCAACAACGATACCATGTCACATTGTTTTTTTGCACCCCATTCAAGGCATTTAGTGCAATTTTAGAAATAGCACAGGCTACACCAAAAAGCTTAAGAAAAATGCAATGTCCACTAAAGTTACAGCATGCTGTGAAATATTGCTTTAATACTGTGGTGGTTACAAACCCAAAGCAGTGTTATGTTCATTCACTATGTAAAAAATTATGAAATACTACATTCTGTGAGTGCAGTTGATCAGAAGACAAAAAAACTGTGATTCATTGTGCGTAATAATAATTATTAACACAAGTGCAGGTAGAAGGTCTATAAAAAACCATGACATGAAAATTACAGCTTTGGCAGAGCAGGTCTTTTGAGTCTGTGAGTGGGGGTGCTGGGTTTGCTGGATTTGTAGCCACATGAGGGCTGAACCAAGGTGGAGCACATTGGAAAGATTTTGAAAAAGTTGAGAGGTACTTGTTGTCTCTCCACTTTTAAATGCTTTGACCACTTTGGCAGGTGCTTAATCACCTTAATCTCACCTGAAATCATATACTCCATCATCAAAATCATTAAATTGTTTTACTCAAGTTTTTTATTGAAGGACAAAATAACCTTTAATCATACAGGATGCAGTGGCCACTCATACTCTTTCAGTGAAAACCTGACAAATGGTTTGAACCTGGCAAAGTGAAAAATCCTCAATGTTTATTGAGATTCCTCTTTTTAAGATCAGGTCATATTTCTTTTAATACAGTATTCTTAAGTGGGAGTTTCATTTCTTGACATTCAATACATTGACTCATTATCTGTTTGTTTGTTGTTTTGTTTATTTTTTTGTCTGCATGTTTCCTTAGGGTATATGGGTCCCAGAGGGTGAAACAGTGAAGATTCCCGTTGCCATAAAAATCCTAAATGAGGCCACAGGACCCAAGGCTAACGTGGAGTTCATGGACGTGAGTATCTTGAAAACAAATCAATTCAAGCTTTTAATAGTGGCCTATTTTCCCTCACACGTTTTCTATTGGTTGAAACCTGGAAACCATTTTCTGCAATTCAGACTGAAGTAGTAGAAAAGTGAGCTTTTTCTCAGTTTATATTTTCTTATGCAGACGTGTTTCACCAGGTCAGTCAAGCTCACAATATTGTCTTAGTGTGTGTGGAACTGTTCTGGTATTCACATACAACCTATCAGGGCACTGTGACACACTGTTAAGTGTTGGGACTGCAGTGAGAATACTGATGCCACACATCAGTGACTCTAAAAGAAAGAACAACTCACACATCAACTCTGTTGGTGAAATGAAGCATTAAGAACTAAGCTTACGTCCCATGGACTCCAGAATGGAAATCATCAGGGGCCCCTAGGACCCCTACCATACACCCACGTACACACACGCAGTGCTCCCAGCACAGTGCACAAGGCCCAATTTATAAAACATTCACAACTCCTCTCATTTCAAAAAGAAAAGTGAAAAAAATCAAAATTATTACCCCATGATGATGCAATCCAGATGAAATAACCCCCTCCTACACACGCACACTTTCAGATGCAGACACATGCACACACACACACCCGGTAAGCGACCCAATTGCACTCATGTTTTGCGCTAAGTTTGACAGTCTGAGGAAGAGTTTTTGGAGTGTTAGCGTTTCTATTTTTATCAAGGCGTCTTTGATGAATATGCTACGTGCCTTTAATTTTATGTTGTGTGTGCTTTGGGGGCACATCTGACAATCAGAGAACCAGATACCAGCAATGAAAGAGCAACATACAGAGACAAAAGAGGCATACACATACAGTAGTTTAAAGAAAAAGAGGAAAATTGACTGATCCTTGACTGGTGGTTGACTCAGGCACTGAAGTGGAGTTGACATCTGCATGTAAATGTAGCAGTGATAGTGTCAGATTATATTTCTGGTAATTTTTTAGTGAAACTCACTTACTTGATAAATTGCACTGTATGTAGCTGATGATGAGCAGGAGAGAGTCTGTCTGAGCTTGTGATTGGCTCAGACAGACAGCAGTGAGAGAAGCTAAAAGGAATCATAAGGAATTAAACATAAATACTAATATTATAAATTGATCTGTGACTGATTTCATTTTTCCCTCAGTAAAATAGTTTGAGTTCTGTCTTATTTTCCTCTGATACCTTCCTTCACATTTATCCAGTTCCTCAGTGTTCTTGTATTGACTGCTGAGCAGAGGGGAGCTGAGCTTCTGCACCAGGGAACATCAGTGGTAGTTACAGAGAGAAATGGGAGTGCAATTCGTTTACTTTAACCTGCTATATTTTCCCAGCTGAACTGGGAATTTTGACTGGTTTCTATTAGGCTGCAGGCCACACTCACTTTCCACTGACTGATGATGAATTTCACTGACGATTGCTTGTCTTTGCGTTGCTGTGTGTACAGTGTGTACCCTGTGTGTGTGCGTGTCTCTTATTCTTTACCTGTAGAGCGCCCAGAGGAAGAAAAAAAAAATGCCTTTAACAAATCAGTGAATTGGGTAAAAATGTTTAGTCTGGAAATTCAGTGTGACCACAACCTCCTTTCTGCCAGTGCCCATAGTGACAAGACTGAGTGTCATTGCCCTGCAAGATTGTCATGCATGTACATCTATGCATGTTATTTTGTGTATGTGTATTCATAATAATAGCTTTGGGTAGACAGGAGAGGCTAGAGTATGTTATTCCTTTTGAAAGCTAAACTCCTGCTCAAGGCTTGTTTTCACTGAAGCAGGATAAACCCTTGTGGATTGGCCTTGGAAAATTGCATTCAGTGAAGCTGCCCCCCTGTGTAAGAAAAAGACAATCTTTTGTTCTATTCATAAATGTTTTTGCTCAGTTATTATTCTCTACGAGTACCGACCAGACAAAAATGCACTAAAATGAATCAATTTTAATGATAAAAAAACATAAATTAAACAGATTTCTAAATTATAATGAGAACCTTTATTTGACTTTATAATGTGTGACCTTTCTATATTCAAACATTTAAAAGAATATGAAAGAGAATTCTAGAGGAATATGTGATTTTGATTGTGATAACAGTATGTGTCATGTGTCACTATTGTAATTGCCTGCCAGAATCCCCAAAATGACTTTTATCTAGTCACATACACACTGCTTCATATAGAAAAATAGCTACATCATTATCACTTGGTGTGTGTCCTCTTATTTTAAAAGTTTTGAAAACAACTTGGTGTTATTACAAAGGTGTTTTCAGCTGAGTGTTAGAGTACTTGTGTAGTTCATCTGATTCAAGAAAATCAAATGCATCTTTCCCAGTTTAATTGCACATTTTGTGGTGCTGTGATTTACTAATTTCCGTTGTTAATATGATTCTTCAATCTTCTAAAAAAAAACCTAACTCTGTCATTAATGGACCCGTAGGTGGACTGCAGTCAGTTTTCTACCTTCATCGGTGCACCGCAGACATCTTGGGCATTGGCGATTACAGTGACATGCATGACTCTGAACATGGTTTTGATTGACTGTGTTGAAGTCTGCTGCTCCCACAGGCAGTGTTTAGTATGAGGGGACTGACTTTGCCGCAATTCTGACAATGGTGTCGACAGATGAGGTTCCTAAAGTCCTCTGAAGTGATCTGAGTTTGGAAAGGAGTGTGTGTTGCGCTGAGAGTCAGTTGTCTGTTGATGTTAGCACACTCCATTCTTAGAGCTAATGTTAGCTGGTGCTGTAAACTGCTGTGGGGCAGCAGAAAAGAGGCTTTGGGTTTTCCTGTAAAATTCAGCTTGGATGCTTTTACGTGGAAATCAGTCAACAGGATGTGATAGGAAACTGAGAGAGGATTGAAAACTAGTGTATTTTTGGTGGAGCACTAGCTGACCTTTTCAGCCAAGTATCCACATGTGAATAGACTTTTACTTAACGCACATACAGTCTTATTCTCTCTCTCCTATAGTATATCCATGCTCACACTCCAACAGCACAGACATATCCTCCATACTTAGTGGCCTCGCTCTACGATCTTTGCACATAACTCCAAGCTGCATGTCTTTTTCAGTTAGTTTACTGATAAGGATTCAGGCGAAGGGAGGAAGTGAGTTGGATTTAATCTTACCTGAAAAGCTCAGTGTAATGTACAGTAGTCGAGAGTTAAGACATCTCAGGGTGCCATGTCTCAGTGGAAGATGAACACTGCCAAGATTTACTTGAAATGGATCCTGCCCACACAGTCAAACAGCTCTCTCGCAGACTTTGGCCTGAATTATCGTCGTCCTCAAAGTATCTACTGCCATCACCAGATGAGCATGGATCCGATTATGCAAAGCGTAGACTGCGTTGTGGTTGTATCTCTCTGTCAACGTTCAGCGGAGCACAACACACTGTATTTCTAACGCATACCCACACACCTCCACCTGTGTTGTATGTTTGTGCTGCACAACTATCCATCTTATGATGAATTGTCACATTAGCCCAAAACCCTGGCAGTAATAATGCTGTGTGTGTGTGTGTGAGCTTGCACAGAATAGATTAAGGTTTATTTCTGTCTTTGGTAGATTTTTAGTAGCATTTGAGAAATTATTGTGTGTGTTTGAATTCATGATGCTACAATCATATGGAGTACATACATAGGCGTTGACATTACACATGGGTCCAAAGCTTCATATATAATGTACTGGATTCGCTTCTTCATATGCATATGTCCCATTCTGTAGCATTATTCTCTAAGAGCAATGTTTCAGACTAAAGTTAGTACATCGCAATTCTTACTGTACGTTGTAATAAAGAACACAGACACGGGATTCACAACAACCTCACCTTGATGTATTTACTACACTCTTAGTTTGCTACAAAGAACGCTGACAGCCTTGTGAAGCAGTGAGTCACTTTGATGTTGAGGTCTGAATAAAAATCTACTGTTTCTGACTTAGAGGAACCTTGCCGTTCGCTTCAAGAGAAACTTCAGCCTTAAACAGAATAACGGGTCCTGTGATCTTTGATAGTTCAGTCAACACTTGTAAACATGATGGACTCTCCACCAGTGCGTTGATTCTTTGAACATTTGCTCTGTTATTTGTCTTTTTGCGCTAACTGAAACACTACCTGTTAAGGTACAATATAAAAATGTATGGATGTGGTATTTGTCTGCACATAGTTAACTTTTCTTGCTCTGAAAATTAAAATAATAGATAGTGACTAAACAGTGATAAGGTAACTGTTGTAAAAAAAAAAAAAATCAAAGTTATGAAAAAAGGAGTCTTAGTGTGTACTTGGTGTGTGTGTAAGATAACTTCAGTTGTAACCATATTTCCTCAAGCAAAAGGGCTTTTAATTTAATGTATTTAAAAATTGCAATTTCAACAATGCAGTTATTATGCCATTTGGATCATGATCAACCCAATCAGACACTTAGTACTTAGTACTTTTCTACTTTTCTACATTTTCGGGTTTTATTT
>OMNW01009458.1:0-13745 GCA_900303245.1 Selene dorsalis
CTGTTGTTGGTGAGTACACACACACACACACACACACACACACACACACACACACACACACACACACACACACACACACACACACACACACACACACACACACACACACACACACACACACACACACACACACACACACAGGTCAATAACTTAACATGCTGACACAGAATACTACTAAGCTATGCTCTAGGTGCAGCCCAACTAAGAATCAGAGGACTGATGACCATAAGAGTGTGTGTGAGTGTGTGTGTGTGTGTGTGTGTGTGTACCATGCATGTTTTTTTGGGAGGCTGCAGTAGATATTATTTCCACCCCATCTCCCTCATTACTTGCGGTCACTTGGAGCTTACGGTCATGCAGGATGTGACTTCATAAGAAATATTCAGTTTTTTTGGCATCCCCAGTATTGTGTGTGTGTGTGTGTGTGTGTGATGAGTGGGGGGTGAGTTATTCACACAGCATACATATTGCAGTTTTTCTGCTGGCTCATCCAACAGCATGTGTTTATGAGATGTCCTTTTCTCACCCACTTAAATAAATTCCACTGGTGCTTTGTTAGGACGTGTCTGGGTCTGTAGTGGGTCTGCACTGGCAGCCAGGGGTGGCTCCTTTACATCTCTCTCTTGAATCTTTTAAGTGTTCTCCAGAAGGGTAGAATAAAACATGAATTATCATTCACAAACGGATTTACCAGCATAGACTTTGAGAGAGACTCTTAAGAAGTGACTTGAGCGACGCATTAAAAATAATTGGATGGAATTTAGGGAGAATTTGCATTTAAATTTTAGCGTAATACCCTTTGATGAGACAGAAATGTGCAGCAGCATCTGGCTCCAAGTTTGCACAGACATCGTTGCCACTCCGCATGTGCTGGAGCTCTGCGGAGCCTGAGGTGATAATGCATTTCTTGTGTTCCTGTTACAAGTGGACACAGAGGGCTAGCTCTCACTCTCATGTGTGTGAACAGGGATGTTTAGCACTGCTTGGTGAAGAACAGGAGAGAGAGACTGTGTGCTTTGGGAGACTGGTGAGGGAAATTGAAAGAAAGGAAGGGAAAATATACCCACATGAAATAATTAATTTTTTCCCCAGGCATATGTTGAAAGTAAAGCAGAGAGGAGGGAGAAGTAACTTTTGACAGAAATACAAACGCAAATTGAAGAGATAGCAAGGAAAATGGATTTTGAGGAGAGGGGAAGTGTGCGCAGCAGACAGCTGGTTGTGGCGTCAGAGATGGAGAAAATGGTGGCGGATGAGAAGAAAGGCAGAAATTTCCTCTCTTGACAAGAATCTGTGTTACAAGAGTAATTCTGTCTCTCCATGTACACTTAACAAGAAGGGCTGGCCCCTGCCGGATCTCCAATGAGTATGACAATAAAATCGGGCTGATTCGGTACTTTCAAATTTAGGCAGGGATTTTGACAACGGCGTCTACTGGCTAATCCTCTGCAGCAGCTCATGGAGGCGCAGAAGAGGAAAGCCAGAGCAACAGGGAGCGTGTTCAGTGCAGCTAGGTGCTCGCGATTACTCTCAACCAGGCACTAAAATGAAGAAATCATTTTGCTCGCCACAGCTTATTTAGTTTTATTGTGGAGCTCGTGTGCTCAAACCTGAAATGAGCATTGAATTGAATTGAATTGATCGTTGCAGTGACGCAGTTTAACATGGTTCCAACACAGATAATTAAGTTGATACGCTGCACAGAGACTTTGTAGTTAGGCTCATTTTCATCTCTTGTCCCTAGTTGGGTTGTTAAACAATTAAAATGTGCAGATTTCAATCTCATACAACCACAATACACTCTAAATATGGACATAAATGGGAATACAAAGACACAAGAGGAAGAATGACATATAATAGTTTATTCTTACAAAATGACATGTGTACAACAATGTTCTTTTGCTTCTGTATTGAAATGTACAGGAATTTCCCGAACAGAGTAAACAAGTGTAAAAAATCAAAAATACGGATACATTTCATAAATCTCTGAAGAAGATGCGTCACAGTAACACTTTAAGGAGTGAAGTCTTTCTGCTTCCATCCCATACTAGGTTCTATACTCAGACGTCCTTGAATTTCCAACGAGGAAATGTTTATTCAGTGTGCATCAGAGTACACTGAATGCAAACAGCTCAGGAGGAGTCGACCCTTAACTCCAGCAGTGTTTAGTGCAACACTCGCTGTGTTCCAGTTGATGCCCACATGAGGGACGTGGTCACAGGGTCCGTCTGTCGGGAGTTGTCACAAGTCCTGGAGAGCACTTAGAGCCCTGAGCTCCTGACTCACAAAAGCCTGTGCAAAGGCAGTAACACTGTGCTCGTGTTTTCAGCGGCTCTACTCACAGGTGGCGAGTTAACTGGGTGGACTGAGATGTGTCCATGGTGCTAAGGACTGACAGCTGGCATTGAATGCTGGGTCAGATTCGTATTTTGGTTTCCTCAGAGGCTGATTTCAGATTGTATTCAGCTTCAGACTGAGCTTATACACTTGTCAAGGCCTATTTTGACAAATAGAGGAAAAATGCTTTTGTAGAAAAACACGATTATACTCACAGCTGGAAGTAAGAAAACGTATCATTTTGGTTTGGGGTTTGGTCCACTGACTTTGGCAAGTTATCACCGCCATGAATTTCACATATTTCAAACAATACCATGCCTGCTGGTTTCCCTTTTTTCTGCAAAAGCAGCTGTATGTCTTTGCAGTTCAAATAACTGCTTTTAAAATACTGCTCTAATATCACTGCAGAAGGATGTCAGGGGAGTGGGTAGTGTGAGTTCAGAGGAAGAGCACTATATGGCTGACAAGTCATATGGGATATCTTCACAACCCCGATTTAGACACCACTGCCTCTCCCTTGAGTTTTTTTTACACACACACACACACACACACAAAAAGAAAGAAATGCAGTGTGTTGGATCACGGAGCCCTGGTTGTACTCATACCCTCCTCAGCTAATCTGCAGTGTAACAAAGCCTCTGTCTCTTTTAAAGTGAACTCAAAACAGTTTCTTTTAACGTGCGTTCAGATGCGCCGGAGTAAAAGTGGTCACACATGTAGGACTGATGTTCACTCGAGCGGTGCCTGTAGTTTACAGACGCGAAGAGGAATGCCAATCTGTCCCCCTGCTCTTTGTTCATGGCTTCCAGGAGGAGTTGTCATTCCGATGTGTCACTTTGTCACTCACTCAACCCGCTGCCGCCTCCACCGCCGCCTCCTCCTCCCTGTCCTCGTCATCCTCCTTCTCCTGTTCTTCATTGAATTTCCACCCTCCCCTTCCTCCATCCATCATTATCCTCCTCTGCTGCATGGCCTCCACCTGTTATGCCCTGCACACGCCATCTTCAGCTACTCCAGAAAGTGCGTGTGTGTGCGTGCGTGTCTGTGTGTGTGTGCGTGCCCCACCCCCGCCCTCACAACCACCACCTCTACCGCTCTGTGGCATACTTTGTGATTTGTGGAGAGCCTTGGACAGAGCGTCCCTGTTCAAAGGCGACACGCGGGAAAACGCTGTTGTGGCTGTGGGAATGGGGGACAAGAGCAGCTCTGAGGGAAAAGGAGGAAATGTCAGTGTAGCAGGGAGCTCAGCACACACACCCACACACACTTGACTGTACTGACACCTCAGCACTCTTACACACTTGACTGCATACAGTTCAGACCATTACCACTGACATCATCCAACCCCTACCTTCTCTCTGTGTTCTTCCCGTTTCTGTCGTTTTTCCCTGACATCACCCCTTTCCCGTGTCTCCTTTTTTATGCTGTCTCTATTTTCCTCCTTGCCCCCTCTCCATGTTTCACTCTGATCTCTTTTTTTCCCCTTTCTCAACCGTATTCCTTTTCTTCCTCCCCCCCTCCCAACTCTCCTCCCTCCTACAGAGCCCTCAGTGAACCCATCCAATGCCGGCGTGGTGGCAGGAGCTGTGATTGGCTCCCTGCTGGCCCTGCTTTTGGTCGTCGCTCTCATCTGCGTGCTTGTCACCCGTAGCCGCAGGCAGCAACAGGGTTACCGCGCCAATGGCGGTAGCGACATGAAGACGCGCATATTTGGCGGCGGCAAGAAGGCCAGCAAGAACGGCACAGGTGGAGGAGCAGGCAGCGGCGGAGTGGGAGGCAGCAACAACAACGGCCCCATCTATGTTTACAACGAGAGCTCGTCCCACCAGGCCCTCGGAGAGAAAAACAACCACCACCAGCCACTCACCATGGGGGGTCGGCCCGAAGTCGCCGCGACTACGCCCACCGCCCAAGACATCCTGCTAAGCAGTGAATTAGATGATGCAGAGAGGAGGAAGTTTGATGAGCTGGAGGAGGAGGAGAGGTATGACCACTTCACCGGCGGAGCCCCCATTCTCCAGCTTCGCCCACACAATGACCAGGACGATATTATTGGAGATTACCTGGATGATGACATGGAGTCCCAGCGGGATGGCTCGGTCATCTCGCGGACTGCCGTTTACGTATAGAAGAGGAGGAGGAGGAGAGGAAAGGAGGAGGAGATGAAAGGAGGGATGGAGGTTCCCTCCTGAGGACTTTGTGGCTTCAGGGTCTCGTCCCTGTCTGAGAGAGAAGAGAAGATGATACCACTTTTATTTTTGAAAAATTGATTCTAAATATAGCTTATTATTAATCACAGTGCAGCCCCAAATTGAACTGAATGAACAGGAGGAGGCGTGGTGGGATACTGTGAGAGGAGTGTTGGCTGTTATGTGATCCCTCAGAGCTGAAAATCAAACAGAAAAGAAATAACGTGTCTCCCACCACTTCTGCTCATGCTATCACTATCACTGGGACCTTGACAAGGACTCTTGACAGACAGACTAAAGGAGAAAAACTATGTAGTGTGGGAGTAGGATAATGGAATCATGATACAAGCTTGGCTGTAGAGGAGGCATTGCACTCGCATATTCACTCTTATCTTCACCAAAACAAGTAGAAGCGGAAGGGGTTGTCAAGCAGTTACGCTTTGCCAGCTACTCTCTGTCCTCCTATGGGAAACCTTTTTGTTTTGGTAATGCATCGCGCTGTGACAGCCAGTGGGAAGTTAGTGCGTAGCGATCGTAGTGTTGCAAGGAAAGCATTTGAAGGTATGGGTGGTAACCATCAGGTGAATTAGAGAGGAGAACAGTGTATTTGCTCACATCTGCTGGTGAGTTCTTATTTCCATTCTGTCTGCCTTCTTCTCAAACTTAAAAAAAAATCTCTGCAAACTATCAGCCACAGTAGACACTCTTGAATTTTTATAATTTAAAAAAGAACATTAGGTCCTTATGTGCTGCACAAACACGAGAGCAGCTGAATTTAACAAAGTAAGTTTGCAGAGTTGGAGACCAAGTTCTAAACAAGGCTTTCACATGCAGACTTTTGTACTATGCCTGGAGGTAAAAGACGGTAAACAAGAGATGAGGGAATGAGGTGTAGCCAATCTGACAGGGATGGAGAGAGGGATGCAGGAGACAGGAGGACTGGAGAGGAGCACGTCTCTTCTTTTCTCTTGCTCTTCATCCCCCGTCTCTTCAGAGCGCTCCTGACAGGAGGAGCTTGATTGGTAATGAGCCGTGAAGTCGCTCGCTTAGCCGGGACCAACAGATTGCCACCACTTATCGTTTATGACGTGACGATTCCCCTCCCTTCCCCTCTCCTTCCACCTCTATCTCTCTATCATCCCTCCATCTCTCGCTCTCTCTCCCTCCCTCCCTCTCTCCCAGTGTTTATGGGGAGTTTATGATTTATCCAGGGCAGTGTCGAGGTCACGGCCAAAGAGAGCAGGGGAGTATTTTACTGCTCCCGATGTGTCAAACGCCCCACTTACTCTATTCCAGCCCAGCCTGCCCTGACATGCCAGGACTGACTAATCCACCTGGAGTGGCCATGTCCACTCTGCTGCACAGACACCACCACATCCTCCCATACTTAAGTAAATGGCCGGATGTAAGGCAACCCTACCTCCAAAGGGCGAGTGCGTTAGCTTAGATAGATTTTCAATAAGATCATATAATTTTTTGTTCCATTAGCGGATGTTGTTAGATGTTGTGAATTGATCGGGAAGATATAAACGCTGCAACCGCAGCGGCGCTATGGGAGTTGTATTGACTAACGGGCAACAAGCAGTGAAATGGCCCTTTATGATGCAGCTTCAGGGCTGATTGTCTCCTGACTGTTAATTCATCCCTCTAACGAGCCACCGGAGGCCTGCTAAAACAAACACAGCTCCATGGCTACTGTTCACTACTGTCTTTGAGGCCTAGTGTGCACAATTGCATGTGTCACCATATCTGGAAGCCTGGATGACAATCTTGCAGAGAAGCCACAACTGTAGCTCCTTTAATCATGCTTCTCCCTGGCCTTCTAATCAGCTCCCCTTTGACCCACTGGGAATCTGGTGAGTGTGGTCCAGATGACTGTACTGACCTCTTGTACGGCCCAGCAAAGATCTGGGTTGTAGTTGGCTGCAGGTCATGAGGTCAAACGCAGGGTGACCCATTGCCAAGAGCTCAGATGACTGCACTTGGCTGCATTTCTTACTGTGGCTGTTTTTAACCTTCAACTATAGATGGAAGACACACAGCAAGTATCTATACAGAGTTAGACAGTCCTTGTTTGCCATAGTGATAGCTGTTAACCTTCAGAGAGAATGGGAGAGAGAATAAGAGGGAGAGACAGGAGGTAGATGACAAAAATAGAGTGTTCGGGCGCTGTCTGGCAAATTGTAAGCCAGCATGTTCCATTATTGTCTAATGGCCTTAGCGAATACATAAATGCAACTCCTGTCAAACTGGGGTTAAGTACATTTACAGATCACAGCTGATTTCACTACAAACACTCAAAATAAAAATGCATTACTTATTTTTGCACTTGCGTGTGTCACCACTACCAAGAGAGTTATGAGTGTAATACTTTCTTTTTGGGGTAAAAAAAAAAAAAAAATAGCAACAAAGGACAAAACTGTTGTATGTACATTTTGGTGTGAGGTATCTGTGTACTATATATGTAAGCATTTTTATTTTCTTGTGAAAATGTGGATATTTATGAAAATGTAAATATCAGATCAATAGAGCCAGTGTTGCCAGTGTTGTGGAAGTAACAACGACGGAGTCCTGGGTTGACGAACCCCACAGTTCAAATGTCTCAGAGGGCATTGAGAATGTAATTTCTAATCTAATGAATACCTCAGTAGTTTGGGTGTTTCAACATACTGAACTGACTGAGCTTAGTTTACCTAATGCCTAAAGTCAATTTTGTTTTGGGGGGAAAAAAAATTCTCCATGCTCGTATAATTTTTTTTATTTTATTTTTTTGTCAAGTTAGCATTGACTACATTTCCACATAATAAGCACACACTTTATTTCACTTTTTTAGTTTTTGCACAATTGGCTTCTCTTTGACAAACACCCTGCACAATGCAAAAAATACACACAATACTCAGAATTTATCAGGTGGGCCGTAAACACGCAAGCAATGGTCTGTATTGCGTTTGTGTCAGCACTGTGTGTATGTGTTTATCTGTGAGTGTGTGTGCGTGTCTGTGTGTGTTGTCAGTGTGTATTTTCGTGATGCTCAGGGACTTTGGGACTCCCTCTCGTCGCAATGGGGGCTTCAACCTGAGTAGCCACCCTTTGTCACCATGGCAAACTGGCAAACCGGAGATATCATTGTGCATTTCGAGGACACACACTGAACCACACACACACACAGGCGTACTGTACATATACATACGCAGAATGCAGAGAAACATTCGCCCACACACAAACACCCCTCAGTCACTCTCATTATGCTCACTCCCACAGCCAAACTGTGCAGAAGACACCTCATACCTGACAAGTCTGCCATCGCCTGACATAAGCCCACACAAATGTGCTCACATAGCTGCAAACGAAGATACACACACATACACACTTTTACTTTTCTCAGTGACTCTTGTCAGGACATATACTGTGTCCTGTTCAAGTGGAAAGAACCACAGCATGATGTGTCCCCTGCTCCACTGCTCTCTAGCCCCCAAATAGTCCAACCACAAATCAATTACCGTGCAGAGCAGAGACAGACCACACATTCAGGGACACGCGGACCTTTCCTCCTCGTGTCAAAGAAACAGGCATTTTAGGAAACGGTTTGTCTGTCCAGCTTTTGTTCTACATGGGCAATATAGCTTTCATAAAAATGCCACCGCGCTGACCTCCTCCCCCTCCCAGATTCCCTTTGAATGCTTTTAGAGAGTCACAACTTAACTACTCGTCTCCAAAATGTTGTTTTTTCGACTTTAGCCACCTCCACCATGGCGACCGCCTCCACAGACACACACACACACACACACACGTATACACATACTCGCATCGTTGCCTCCCACCTTGGTTCCCAAATAAGGCTTTCAGAGAAATCCACGATCCTTGCCTGGGTCTAGCACAAGGTTAGATAGTCAAAGTACCTGATATTTTTCTCTTTCCAGAAAGCCGCATACTGTTGCTATTTCATGAGCTTCAAACATCTGATGACTAATCAAAGCCTTAACATCTCCCATCTCACTCGCATAAAAGAAAAAAGAGAAAACCTTCCTGTGTACATAGTATAAATATATAAATATGTAGCAGAGAAAAAGAATTACTAATTTATGGTGTCACGTTTGTGTATTTCTCAGTGACAGCAAGCATGAAGGATTTATTTTCTCCTATTACAGTTTCTCCTTTTTTCTGTTATTTTGCAGTGCTTTATAATTTATGTTTTCTGAGTGCTTTATTCTTGACTGCTGCGCTGTGATTGCTGCCAAAACTGGCAAATGTGCTTCTTCTATACAAATGAACTGTACACACAACAAAACAGTCTTACCCCAAAATGTGCTTTTTATTATTGACTGCTCTGTGTAAAAGTTGTTCTTTTTTTCTTCTTTTTTGTATTTTTTATTTTAAATTTATTTTGGAAAAATGACCGAATTAGAATTGTTGTCACCATTTTTGTCGAGTCTTTCTATATATATTTTTTTTCGTATTTGGTTGCTATTAAAGATCTCTCAGTTTTTGAAATCTTCCAGCGTTGCAGAGTGTGGTATCTGTTTCTCCTTCTCCTCCTTCTGTCTCTTTAACACTTGAGGAGAGCTTGGATAACTGAGGAGCCAGATTGAACTGAAGCGCCACTCATTGATTCTCACTGATTAGATTTATAGATTAATTGATCAGGATATGAAGTGGCCCCTCTGTCTCTTGTCACCCATCATTCTCACTCCAGACACCAACCTCCTGTGTTTTTTTCCCCACTCTCATTTCCTGGTCTGGGTGTTTGTCTCATTTCAGATTTGATAAATCTATATATGTGTGTGTGTGTGTTCGTTTGTGTGTGTGTGTGTCAACAGAGGTGTGATAACAGGCTTATAGGAAATTGAGCACAGGAATTGCAGAAGCCATTCTGTGGATTACAGTGGTCCTGTATTGTAGCTCCACCTTCTCCCAGTCTTTCTGATTTGTATATGTGTCCTGGTTGGCTGAAGTAAACTCGCTGCCTTGGTAACAGGTATGTAGGAGATTGCTGTAGTTTTTTTAAAGGGCATGTTTTCCAGGCTTTTAACCTGAGTATGCTGATGATGAAGAGCACATGCACTCCTGTTTCAAGATGCGTGAATATGATCATTATATTCACTGGTGCTGCACAACACCTCTCAGGCAAATGCTGCACTCACACTGAGAAAAGGATGGAGTTGAGGAATGTGGTACTGGAGCTTCAGTGGTTTTCCTGCAGGGAGGCAGTTTGTGTTTTCAGTTGGGGAATGTGCAGGCCAAGCTGAAACTCGGCTCAGTGAATGGAGCGCCTCTCAAAGGCTGCATTGTTTGAACTCTGACGAAACCCAACTGGTTCAGTCAAATTTTAACAGAAGGGCATGCGGAGGGTTGTCTATGTGTGCACAGGTCTATGTATGAATGTGCAGGCACATGAGTGTGGTCATGTGTGTGTGTGTGTGTGTGTGTGTGTGTGTATGTGTGTGTGCAGTGTGCACCTGCCTCATTTGGTTTACAAACACCCCCCCACCCTCTGTCTCCCCACCAAACGATACAATTAAATGCTGCCATTACCGCCTGCATTATGGTGACAGTCGGTTTATGGTGGCGTGTCCTCATTGATGCCATCATGTATCTGTGTGCCATCCTGGCTACTTGTCACAGTTCATCTTTGTTGCAAGCTTCTTCTGTCAATGCACAGCTATTTACTGTGAGTCCAGCCCACCATCTGGCCTCTCTAATTGCTTTGGATTTGAGGCTGGCGAGATAGAGAGCACTTACACTCACACAGAGACACACACTGACTCCTTTGGTTTTCTAGCTGAATGTAAGAGACTCGAGCACAGCAGAAAAGGCTTTTAAGCCGCAGATAGGGGACAAAAGCTTGTGCAACACTTGCATTTTTATCTGCGTTGGTCACGAGAGAGAGAGAGAGGAAAAAAAAAGGTATGCACCTCCATGTGAAAGCGGTGACCCCACAACGCAGAACCTGGCCTATTTGAGCTCAAGGCAAATAACCTGGATCTGAAGCCAAAGTGACAGCAGCTACGCCAAGCACCACCACTGTGTTCAACATTAGCTTACAGTGATGAGACATGGTGCAGTACCCTTGGGCAATCCGGCGAGCTGGTCGTGGCCCTGTTTATTCGAAGCTGCGCGTGTATGTGTGCGCATAGGCGTGCGTTTGACAGAGGGAGAGCATGCGAGTGTGCGAAAGAACGTTCATGTGTTAAGACACCTGCTGAGAGCTTTGTCGGGCTGCAGACAGAGCAGATTTCCACACAGTGTTTGCAAAGTACGATTTTTTTCTTTACAGATTAACAGTCTTATCAGATTGTTCAGTGTGTGTTTGTGTCTGTACTGTTTCTCTCAGATTTTTGTGCATAGCTTTATGTTGCATTTGCAGATCTGGCAGCTACAATCCTCAGTGTTGATTCAACATCTGAGTGTGTGTATGTTTGTGTTTGTGGATTAGCACATAGACCCACTTTGGGCTCTCTATGCTGATAACCACTAACACAATGCTCCTCATTTAACCTCTCACCCTCTGGTTCCAGACCTGACTAATAAATCCCAGAGTGAGTGATGAATGGCCAGGCCTGTTGTGTGGATGTCTGAGTGATGGATGTACTGACCTGGGCGTTCGCAGGGATTAAAGCGAGTGTCTCCCTCTGCCCTCAATTATGAAAGCAGGCTCCTGCATATTTTTATTGCCTTTAAAGCAACTGGCTTTTCCCATTCTTGCCTGTGGTGAATCATTAAATCTCCAGCTGTGTGCACTTTACTGTCTTTTAACTGGCTCATTCTTTAACTGACAGTGATATGTGCCTCATTGTTTTGGTTCTGTGCTCCTGCAGATTAGATTTGACTAATAGCTCTTAGTGTAGCACATAGTCCTCTAGTTTTGGGCCATTTACCCAAAGAATTGAGACAAGTTAATTAAGGAGTTCCTTATGGTGAAACACTGGAACATTCTTCATCTGCCAAGTTGGTTCATCTGACCTCAACCTTGAGTGTGTGTTTCATTTGCTGACTAAACTGAAGGAGGAAAGTAAAATGAAGAAGGCAGCTGCAATAATGATGGTAAGCGTGACAATGGTAACATTGATGTTCAGCAGGAAGACTTTTTAAATCGTTCACTATCTTCATTTACGCTTGCTAATTTACCTGAGACTGATGGGAATTTTATCATAAAACCGCTGGATGAGTGTATAAACGTATGTATATGTAGTGTATAAACCAACTGAAGTTGGCCCCAGATTGAAAGCGTAGGGGTCAGCAGAGTTATTATCATTCATCCCGAGGGGGGCATGAATGTCTGTTGAGACATTTCACCCAAATCCAAATGTCACACACGCTGTGGTCCCAATAATTTCTGAGTGTGCAGTATCACCCACAACCAGGCATTACTTTCACCGTTGATATTGCTCACTGTCACACTCCCTTGTTTTACTGAAATGAAATTTGAATCAATATTTTTTTTAAATCTCTCATGTGGAGTCCTTAATTTCACACCGTCTGAGCCAGTTTGTGACAAATTGGAGAGTCGGTATGTAAGAGACCAATTTGTTTTCTGACCATGGTGCTTTGTGGATGTTAAATTGGGTTAGGGTACTTCTGAGTGGAACAGGTGCAGGGTTGGTATCTTTGTTTGTTTTGTGGAAAGGACTGGGAGTTTGCTATCACTTCTAATCTGCAATCTTGACTTTGCTTAGTCACTTTAGTATGAGTTTGTTTGGGGTGAATGCTGGAGAGACAGTAGCTTCAGGCAGCAACCGCTCATCCCCCATCCGTTTGTTCTAAAAACACACACTGACTTATTAATTAAGGTGTTGATAAAATGCAGATGAAAACAATAATTCTTCTACACTTTTAAGGACCTGTTTGTTCATTTTGCTATTGCTACATCACCAGTGATAGCATTTACAGCTGTTTGTTTACATGTCTAAAAGACATGTCGCTTAAATCTTAATCCCCTTACTTGCCAAGTACTGTCTCCAGCAAAAGATGTACGTCTTTTCCACTTCTGAAGTTAGCACACGAGCCAACTAGCCTCAGTTTATCTCATCTCAATCTGCCCTGAAGACAAAGCACTGTTCAGAGGGAATATTATAACCTCTTGTATTGTGAAGGCAGTGAAGCTCTTGACAAGCCTCGATAACTACCACCCACTCCCAGCAAAAAAATAACCTTAAAAACAGCATCTTTAATATATACACAACATAAATTTGCTAAAGAATGGTGAGCTCTCAATCAACTGAAACAAAAATGCTCCCAGGTGTAGCCTTTCTGTTAGAGCAGTGAATTCATTTTTTTATATTAGACTTTTTATTATAACAGAATTATCATTCATGATACTGAATGATAGTCCTCCCATCATTAATCATCATATCAATGATAGTTCTATCATTCATCTTCAAATCAATGATAGTTCTACTTCCTCTAATAGAGTGTTATCATGTCGAGTGAGGTGAAATCACAGTGCACAGGAAGTACCATTTGTAAATAATCACAGGAAATTGGAAATCATATCATTCCTCTTCCTTTTGCGGTAAACCATAACATCCGATCTTCAGGCTTCTGGTCATTCGCATTTGTTGAGATGTGAGTCTGCTGCACACATACAAGCACATGCGTGCGCACACACGCACACGCTCACATATAAATACACACCCTATCAGACAGAGAGGGGGAAGTGGATGCTCCTGTTTCCCCTGGAGGCTCCAGGGCGTTTACTCTTCCTGTCCCGTGCTGACAGGGCTGGAGGTAAGGGGGTGGTTGCAGTGCATTGTTGGGCGGATGAGGCACATCTCCCCCGGGGTAGTGCATGCTCGGCCAACTGCTGGGAGGGCAGAGAAGGGCAGGGAGAGAGGAACAGAGCGAGGGCAAAAAGGGCATGGTGGTGTGTGAAGTGTGTAGAGGGAGGTGCAGGGTTGAGATCTGAGGCCCTGTGTGTTGGCAGAAGCTACAGCGAACTGGCTAGTACATAAATTTAACAGTGACTAATGCAAGATTGAATATACAGGGAAGAGAGAAGAAAGGGGGAGAGAAGGAGCCAGGGTGGATGGAGAGAGCAAAAGGGTAAAAAAGCAGAACAGAGAGAGGGAGGAAGTCTGATTAAAGATGGAGTAGAGACGGCTGAGTGAAGGGAGGAGGATGACGAGGACTGAGTTGTTGCAGCTGTGTTGATTTAGCTTCTCATAGATCAGAGTGTGTGTGTGTGTGTGTGTGTGCGTGCGTGCGTGTGTGTGTGTGAGATAG
>OMNW01009458.1:13765-46184 GCA_900303245.1 Selene dorsalis
CTGTGTGTGTGTGTGTGTGGTTGTGTGTGTGTGTGTGTGTGCGTGCGTGCGTGTGTGTGTGTGTGTGAGATAGAGGGGAAAGAAGCTTTGACATCCTCAGAGTGCTGCTGACCTCGACACACCTGCACAAACACCAACCTCCACCAGATGAAAGACGCAGCGAGTGTCCTCGCATGTTTGCGACGTACCTGGAACAAATCCTGTTGTAGAAAATAAAAAACAAAGAACATTATGTGAATGCAGTATGACCACCAGGGAGTGTAGCTTTGAGCTAACAGTGCACATGTCTGTCTGTGTGTGTGTGTGTGTGTATGATTGTGTGGGTATGAATAAAAGAGATTTATATCAGGGAAAGAATGGTTTGTTGCTGCTCCTAAGAATAGATTCTGTGACGGAAATGATTTTGATGCTGTATGCAAGCCTCTGTGTCTGTGTGTGTGTGTATATGTGGTGCGTGCGTCTCATTTTGTGTGTATTTGCCCCGGAGTGCTTTGCAGATCAAATGCACTTGCTGTTTAATTCACCGTCTCAACAGGCAGCTCTTACAAAGTACGCGCACGCACTGGCACATGCACGTCTGCATACACTCAGATATAAACACACAGAATGAGAGATGAATATGAAGATAAAAACAAAATAAGTCTGCAAATATTTGGTCTTAGGGACTCGAGATAGACTTCTGGGGCCTGCCAAGTCCGCAGCAAATGGTGGATGATTGTGTTCGTGTTCATTAGGGTATGTAACTGCTGTGCAGATGTTTGCCTGCCTGACAGTACGGAACGTGCATGCAAATGTATGCTTTTCTTCTGCGTGGGAGTTTAGGAGTAACGTTTCCTGTTTGCCATCGAAAAAACTAATATTTATGCTGTTATGTTTCCAAAATGTGCATTAGAATTGAATTACATCACAACCCGTACGATTACCATTGAATTAGCATGTGTGGTCGTTACTGGTGTGTATGCCGATGCTGTGCGTATCGCCATGGGAGACATGGAGGCAAAATTGCATGTGATTTACTTTCAATTAGACAAAACTCAGTATCTAATTCTGGTTGTAAGATATTAATAAAACAAGGTTCTTGCTGTTTACAGTGCAGGATATACATGGTGAAATATGAGTGCTATGGGACTCCCTGTATAAATTAATGTCAGGAATAACCATGTCTATGTACATACAGTGCGTAAGTGCAGGTGAAAATGAATATGCTTCATAGGGTGTTGGTATTATGATGTAAAAAAACCAATATAATTTTGACAGTACAATCATTTGCTTGGTTTTGTAAAATTGATTTTTAAAACACAACACACTCACCAAGTATTGATCGACAGTGACAGTGAATCATCAGCCTGCTCTATATTTATTCGCTGTATGGGATCCCTGTGTAAAGTGTGCTGGCATATACAGTGCGGTGAGGTGATGGAGTGGACTGCACCACGAGCTTTCATCACAGCGATGTTATCAGCACCGGCCAAATAACAGTCATAGTGCAGAAAGGACTGTAAGAACTTCACAAGATTGTGTGTGTGCGTGTGTGTGTGTGTGTCTTGCTTTGTCTGTTCATATGCATGTGTCAGCTCCTTATTTATATCCACACACTGCCTCCCCATTCATCTGTCTGTCATCTTATCTAGACATCTCTTTCCCTGTAATCACTTCTCCTGCCCCGTCCTCCTTTCTGTCGCTCCTATCTTCTTATCGTCTGCCACCGACTGCATGTTAGAGCATTGTAAATCTGTTAAAGTACGGCGTGTGTGTGGGCATGTAGCTCTGCATGTTTCTTCAAATTGCCACATCCAACACTGTCCAACCAATCTTGTGGTGTAAATTCCTCTCTAATAAATCCACTTCCTCTCCTTGCGTTTCCAACACATCTCCAGTCTCGTGCTACTGAACCCAGAGGCATCATTTTAAAAGGGAAACAGACTCATTGATTGATTTAAACCCATTAATTATTGCTCCTAGAGACAGAATTCTTTTCACATGACATGCATCTGCTCCAAGCTGCTAATCCGCAGTAGTGATGGTTGTCAGACATTGTCATTTACGCTGGTGTCTCTGTGTGTATTTACTTGTGTGTGTGTGTGTCTGTGTCTCATGTGGAGCCTCTGTGGAGGTACATCACCTGCTGGGGGTTCCTGCATGTCCGTGGCCCCCTGGTTAACCCCCTCCCTGTGTGTCTGTCTGTGCCCCCCCACCCCTCGGTTAACCCCCTGTCTCCTCTGGGGTCCTCTGTGATTCCAACTATTTTGCCTGTCACTCATCCCCCGCAGCTGAGGCATCATGGTAGCAGCCCCAATTCACTGTGCCGTTGAAGTGCACTTCAGTGTATAATATGTGAGGAAGAGGGAGAGAGTTGAGTCTAGAAAATGGCTCAGCATTGCCATGCGAAGCACAGCGACGCTGCACCATCGCGTGTCCGTCTAACTGTCAGCTTAGGGTAGTGATAGAGTAAAATAGTCCTGAACAGACAAAAGGTCCTATCGTAGAGGAGGAAATTAAATGTTATTCAAATGTTGCTTTTGGCATCTCAGGGGATCTACGTGGAGTGTTTATAAATAGGACTCGATTATGGTTTTCATGAGAGTGGATGTGATCTTTGCCACCTTGACAGTAATGACTGGTTCAACCCGCCCTCAGTACTCGCATCTGACCACACTGCCCTCAACAGGAGCACCGAGTGGAAACATCAACAGAGAATTATACTCTGTTCACTGCATGTAATAGCTGTGACTGTCTTTGTTGTGCACTTACAATAGGGTATAATCTGCAAAAATAGAGACTACAAAGCACTCAAGGGGTGCACGAATGCCGGGCTCAGATTTTGATTAATTTATGTTCCAGTACATTTCAGTTTTCCTAAGTCATTACCCTCCGAAACAACCGCCATTCCAGGGGGATTCAGACAAACAAAACTCTTACAAACAAGTGCGTGCTGTGGTCCAATCCTTCTATTTCTGGTCTGTTTATCATCGTGTGCTAGAGCTGTGCTTTACGTGCTCTCTCCGGGAGTCTGTGTGCCACCATATGGCTTTCAGTTCCCAGTTATTTATCTCTGTATTACACACACTGTCCAGGTAGTGCTCGCAGGTCATTCATCCTCCATAGGGCCCCACCATCCTGATATATGGAGCTGTTACATTTCTATATCACAACACTTCTGCCTGCAGAGAAAACATACTTGCATACAGTTCCTAGCACCTGTTTTCTCATGGTGTGTGTCCGGGTGTTTTAAAGGGCAAGTGTGTGTGCTGACTTTAGTTTTTCCTAGTCATTTATCCTATTTTAAGGTCCTTTACTCTGCTGTTCTCCTCTTAATACCACTTTTACTCCATTGCTTCAGGCTTTTCTGTCGCCCAATTGCTATTCATTAGTGAGGAGAGGTGGCAGAG
Organism: Selene dorsalis; assembly: GCA_900303245.1. Lineage (NCBI taxonomy): Eukaryota > Metazoa > Chordata > Actinopteri > Carangiformes > Carangidae > Selene > Selene dorsalis. Next base: position 17,155 of record OMNW01009458.1, read on the forward strand.
GTAGAACGACACTGAAGCAGTGTGTTCAAATGTGGCTTCTTCCCAGTTTTTACACTGTCATTTTACAGCACTATCAATATGTGCAAAATGATTACGTTCCCCTTTTAGATTAATCTGAAGAAAGCTTTTTGTTAAAAAATGATCACAATTTCCAGTAGCCGTGGGCGATGTCCTCAAATTGATTGTTTTTCATTCTTGAGTAGCAGTTTAAAAAATAAAATAAAATAAATAAATATCACATGGAAGGAAAAAAAGTAATGAAAAGTATAAATTTAGAAGCTTCTACTGGGAAACGTTTGGGATCTTTGCTGGGAAAATCAAAATGGTTGCAGGTTGTTTTTCTGTCGATCAACCAGCTCGATCAGCTGCGGTGATTCTCTCTTGTATAGAAACAAATTGAATGACTAAAATGTTAAATATAGCAAGAGCACGATTTATGTCAGTGAGTCGGCTTGCGTGTTATTTGCGAGATATGCAAATTTTTTAAGCACTCTATGAGTTGATATTCATTTTGTGTTGGTGTTTTGCCCTCCATGTGTGTTCGAGTCCCCCTCTCAGTGAGGAGGCAGCATATAACTTGTCTTGGTGCAATGAGCCAGGCCTTGTATTAGGCAGGTTGAGCTGCAGGGGGAATTTTGTAACACTTGACCTGTTTTACTGAGTCATTTGTGTGGATGGAGAAAGAGAGAAAGAGAGAGAGAGAGAGCTGGCGAGCGAAGGGAAGGCAGGCCAGTGGAGGGAGGAGCGGTGGTGGGGCAGCACAAGTGGTTCGGGGTGATTGGAGGGATGAGTGACAATGAAAAGTGATCGAGAGAGGGAGAGAGAACAACAGCTGGGGGAGCCGGAGGGAGAAGAAATGAGATGACAGTGCCTTCATATTTCTTCTTTCTTACTTTCTCTTTCTCCATCTCCTTCCCTCACCCATCCCTCCATCTCTGCCCTTCATTCAGCAGCCTCTCAGGCAGGCCTGGCTGAGTCGCCCCATTCCTCATTACTCACCCCTTCAACCTTAAAGGTCATAAGCACAAACTTAGCACTTTAAAATGTAAGAATATCAAACTTATTTATGTGACTGTTGCTGGCTGTTATTGGGGGTGGGTGGGTGCTTGTGTGTATGCACATGCACAATCTGCCTATTTTTCATGTGCACCGTGCATGAGTTGTTGGAAATACTTGATGCCAGTTCTCCACATACATATTAATAGTGTAGTTTTTCATTTGGGGAGCTCAGCTGGTGGGCTCCTGCCTTGGAGGAGGAATTTAAGCCGTATATCTGCATCACTGGCTACTTATTCGCTCTCTATCTTCTCTTCATTTTGTCCTCACATTCCCTGTGTGCGTGTGTTTGTATGTGTTCATGTCTGTTTGTATTTGTTCCTCTTTTTTCTCTGGGTGTAACAAGTAGAGAGGAGAGGTAAGGGCAATAAACCCCAGTAAAGCATCTTGTCAGTGAGATCTCAGTGTGTAACTAGCCATCTCTCCATTAAATAAATGTGCTTACTCCTATCTGCACATATATAAGGCAATCGACCAGATGCAGACCACATCTGGAGATGGTGATCAGATCTCAGCCAGATGGAAAAGCAGCCTGCACACAATCCAGTGAACAAGTTGAAAGGTCACCCAGCTCCACTTCTTCAAGCTATCTTCAGCAAACCTGGCAAAAGCTACAAACAGCAGCTGCAGCTATAAAGTCTTCCCCTGGAAAAAAAAATCATATGATCCACTCCCTGCTTGTACCTCACAGCGGGGAGAATAGAGACAATCACTGTTTCTTAAATAGCAAGTGGATGGCTTTGTGTCATTTCAGAGACACTCATCACATGTGGCAGGTGTAAATGTTGTGTGGTGTGGTGACAGGATTTGGCCAAATAAAGCCACCACACCAGATACCACTACAAGTCAGAGAGAGACAGCGTGGCTTGTCATCCTTTGTGTGCACCAAGCTTTCAGTAGTTAATGCATTTAGTGCTGCCAGACATTGTTCAAAACCCTCAGAACTTTATTTTGAAGGTTCCAAAATCTCCAAAAATACAAAATATATATAGTAGAGAAAGAGTTAAGTTTTGATTGTGTAGAATTGCATCATGTAGCCTCAGCTGAGAAACAGAATAAGATGATAACTGTCAGAGAGGAATGAGAGATTTCTTTCAGCCTTCAAGCTACTTAAGTGGATTATAAAAGGCTAAAATTTTTTGTTAAAGCATTAAATCATTAAGTTGTGATATTGTTTCTCTTGTTTTGCCTCTTTCACAAAGGCATCTGTGCACGGTGCGCACAAATGTAAAAAGCAATCATCTTGTCTCACTCCCTTCTCCTTCAACTCTGCTTTCATTACCCTCCTTGTCCCCCAATCTCTCTTGTCGCCTACTCTGCCACTCCTGCCACAAACTGTGTACTGTACAGTTGTGGCCTTTCAGCTCTGGTGTGACGGCTGGCGTGGCGACTGCTGGCTGCCAGCACGTCCTCTGGTGATACGTGCGTCGTCGTCGGTTGAAACAGAGCCTGGTGTTTGGTGACATTTAGCATTTTACCGCAAAAATTATGCATCAGTGTTGACATTCAGCCTTATGCATAAAATTCATGATGTATGTGGCACTTCCTGTAGGCGCTGCAGCGGAGAAACGGAGAGAGAGAGAGAGAGAGAGAGAGAGAGAGAGAGAGAGAGAGAAAGGCGAGCTGTATGTCACAGCTGAGGCACGGACACACGAACACACACACACAGCATCCCCATGCAGCTCATACACATACATTTAGCTTATATACAAAAGCTACAGACGCACAGATAAAAAACACACACATCCTCATGACCCTAGATCACCAAGCTTTATGAATGCATTGAAAGTTGTTTCCTGTTTCTTTCCATTTCCACACACACACACACACACACACACACATTTCCCTGTGGTACTTCACTTTATTCATTCTTCACAGATTAATTCTGCAACGACACCTTTTATGATCCCCAATTTATGTCAGCAGACAGGCAGGCCTCCCCTCTTCGCTGCTTCTCTTATCTCTTCTGCCTCATGTGTCTGTCTCCCTCTACATGTGCGCTCAATGAAACAATGGTGCTTTCTAGTAACGAGCAATGACTTTGTCAGGTTTAAAAAAGGAGAGGAAGACAAATAGAGGGAAAGAACGAGAGGATGTGAAGATAATGGGCTTCTGCGGTGATTAACATTCCAGAGTGGCACGTCAAAGACAGTGTGACTGTCCTATTGTGTCTTCCCTGACAGCCAAATGAACGGAGGTCTCGGGACCGGTTTCGTCTGTGGCACGGAGGGTAATAAACACACCGTGTCTAAATCTACATCTCGGGTGCCAGGGCGTCTCTCCGTGTGTTAGAGCATCTCTACATGTGTCTCTGTGTAAAATGAGGGTGACACATTCACCCTTGTCTTCTTTTGAGAATAGATCCGTATTTACACCATTCAGCCGATGAGACTGTGAGAGAGCTTTTACCCTTTCAGTCAGTGAATCAGCCGGTTAGCTGACTAACCGGTCTTTCCGGCTGTCAGGTGGGTTCACCAGGTTCCTGCTGCTGTGTCACACCTGTCACCTGGAGCAAGAGGGACCAGGGCCTGCACAGGTCACAGTGTCTGTCTGTGTGTGTGTGTGTGCGTGTGTGAAACAGGAAATGGTGTTGAGCAAGCTCCGGCTCCATTGTACTGACAATGACATCATTCCTGCTGAGTGAACACTGTTGACATATAGGCTTTGCTGAAGTGGTGTTGAGTTGCTTGGTACACAGGTGCAGCTTGTTCCCGTGGTTTCCATCATTAATGCAGTAGAGTGTGAGCAAACACCAAAATGTATAAGCATGGATGAGAGATTTAAACACACGCTCTATCAATGATTTCAACCAGAGCTAAAACAATTTGTTCATTGAGCAATTAGTTGATCACCAGAAAATGTAAATTAATCTTGAACTATTTTGTTAATCAGTTAATTAAGCCAGTTGAGCAAGAGTGCCAATCAGTCTAGTTTCAGTCCATCAAATTTTGGAGGTTTGCTTTAGTTTTTCTTCAGCAGTCTTTGTTAAATGAAATCTCCAAGCATTGATTGATTGGTCAATTGGGAAAATGATGAGGCTAATCATAAATCAAAATGATAGATGATAGATGCCTCAGTGGCATATCACAAAAAAAACATGAGGAAAGTAGTAAACTCAGTCGATCTACTGTTTAGGAACAAGCAGGTTTAGATCATGTGTTTTGAATATTAACCAGTCACGAGTAGCAGTCTGCTGTGTGGATTCATTCATACACAAGTATTCTGCAATGGAAATATGGACTCCCTTCTTATCAACAGCATGAATAATACAAAATACCAGTTACTTGCATCAAAAGGTTGCAGGAATATTAGATGCAAGCATCTATTAAGCTCAGAGCGGTGGAGCAGGTGACCGCAATGGGAGTCAAACCCTTAAACTTGACATCAAGTCGCTTCGATTTTGATCTACAAGAGGACCTAGATACAATTCTGCCTCAGGCTTTATCATCAATATTCCTTTCATTTTTCATGCTGGATATAGGCCACAAATGCCTAACTAATCAGGTAGTCAGTCTGGAGGATGCTCGTGGATTCAGAGCTAAGATCAGTTGATTCTCCCCAGTCCCCGACTTTGATCCTAATGTCTCATTCGCCCCGAGATCAAAATGAACATCCGACTCTTCGCTGCTGTTCCGCTGGGCTGTGCAATGCACCCGCACACAGTCAGGTGTTCTTTGAAAGCTGAGCAGAGCAGACAGGTTTTTGAGCTAAGTTAAGCCAAGGATTAAGGAGAAATTTACTGCCCATCTAGGTGTGTGTAATGGCGTCTATTTTTGGCTCTGCCTTTAGAGGGGAACGCTTGGTTTTTCTCAGAAAGGCATCAAAAACCCCTTGCATCATCCCCGGCTTTCACTAGCTCCCCTCACACAGGTACTTTTGTAATCCACACACATTTGCCAACAGTTTGAGCGCACGCAGGATCTTCTCTCTGTTTGTGAGCATGTGTGCGTACATGCATGTGACTGTGTTGGGTGTGTTGTGTGCGCGTGCCCCCTCCCTTCGTGCGTGCCTAACTGACTCTGACACATCTGTGGCTTTTCCAGGCGAATCAGGGCCGGTGCCAAACTGCCAAGAAATCAATGCAACAGACTCTGCTCTCCTCCTTTCCCCTCATATTCCTCCCTCTCCCTGCTCCTCTGTCTGCCCCCCCCCCGTTCTCCCCCTCTTCCTCTCTGTCTGTTCTCTCTCCTTTTTTCTCCCTCTGTCTTGCTCAGAGCCCTTATTAAAAATGGAGTGAGTGTGTGCTGCATATTTAAAATGGTCATGGATGGATTTAAACGGCTGATGGTATTTAGTGTCTCCTCAGGGAGCTGCTATGAGCCCTTAAGCTGACTCCTCTGACTGGAGCCTGACTGACTGGTGAGCACACACTAAACCTCTAATAATGACTTGTGTACACACAGTCATCCCCCGTGCATGCACGCACAAACACACAGACACACTCACACACACAGGCAGACAATACACACACACACACACGCATACACACTCATTATACTACTCCGCTTAGTTGTGACAAGGACGCTGGTCACGTCTGTCTGTATGGATGCACTGTGATGTGCAGCGTGCAGTAGATGCTGCGTGTGTGTGTCTGTGAAGACTGATCGGTCAATAACTCATTAGTTTTCCTGCTTTGATGTAGCAGTGTGTAAATGTTTTTAACTGTATTTGAAGACACTCTTATGGGTTCACAGGCGTGTCTAAGTATGTGTGAGCGAGTGTGTGCATGTGTGCATGTGTGTATGTGTGCATGTGTGCTTGCCTGTGTGCGCTCCACAACAGTTAGGGTGGATGTCACAGTGAGCCCCTTCAGGTCGAGAAGCAAGTGTTTCTGTCATGTTGTCTTTCATGCTGGCTTGGATTTAGGCTCCAATCTGCTCCTAAGTGTCCTTCAGTGAAACACTATTGATTACCCAACACACTCTAAAACACTGGACATAAATACCGCTGCTGTCGAACACACACAAACATACACATGTGGATAAGCAGATGTCCCTGCTCAGAGAGGAGTGTATGAACAGGCAGCAATACTGAACATGTGTGTGTTTATTGGGAAGTTAGGTAACATCTCTATATTGAGACGGATAGATCTTAAAGAGCATTTCCAGCAGCTAACCTGCAGACACTTTTGCTTTAGCACAACAGGGATCAGTGACACCGTCTTTGCTTACGTTACGTAGCGGAGGACACGGATGTAGATTTATTCATTATTGATGCCGTAAGCCTTTTTAACTGCGGCTACTTGGTGTAATGTGGTCTGATTTATGTGCAGCGGTTTGATATCTTTCATCCCTGACACGTGAGGGTTAAAGCATGTCCGTAAATGTGAATATTTGCATCTGTGCACATGCATGAGCAAACCCATCAGTTTGGATGCCGACGTCTGCGTGCCTTTGTGCTCTCCAGGCTCGTGCGGAGACCCCGACACGTGTGTGTGCATGCTTACATTTGTGTGTTTGTCTTTGCCAGCTAAAGATGCTTGGCAGTGAGGTAGCGATGGGGCGTGTGATGTATTGTTGACAGAGCTGCACAAAAGACCCAGTGATGACCTTTGAGAATACTGGCATTGTATAACAGTTGCAGAAATCAAGCAGGATACACATTTCTGTCTTCTGAGAAGAGTTTGATCCCCCCCTCACTCCTTACAGGTTTATATACAGAGGCACAAATTTGGTTTGTAGGGAGTGTGTGTGTGTACATCTTGTGACAGAATATAGGTTGCATCCTTTTTACCGATGCATAAATCACCAGCGCTCCATCGCAAGCAGCCAGTCACCCACATTTAAACACTAATGAAACCATTCTTCATTCCTGTACAGATAAATTGTACTTTGCATGCTTTCTTCTCCACCTTTCCGTTCCCTCTGTATTATATTGTTTCTGTCCACTGGCTCCCGGTGGCAGCGCATAACTGAATGGCAATGGAGGAAACGTCTTTCTTAATGAGCGCTTGAATGCGAGTTCAACGAGAGCGCAGTTTTTGGGGTGTCTCAACAGCTCGCATTGTTGTGGTTTCTCTCCAGGGGTACTGGTTGAAGAGGAAAGTGAATGAATGTGGAGAATGTGCAGGGCCATTATGGCTCTGTGTGTCATCAATCAGTAACTGATGAGAGGCAGTTTGAGGGAGAAATGGGGCCTATTACAGCAATGGCACTCTGAGGACCCTGTGCAAGGCTCTTTTTAGGCTGCCTACTTTGCGGTCAACAATACAGCAGATACTACCACAGTAAACAACACTTGAAAGGAAAATCATTATCCCGACAAAAAGAACTCCACAACAACTTCAGCATCATTAGTTTTATGTTATCAAGCTGATAGAGGGGGACGTTTTCGACTTTTTGTGTGCCACTCGTACTTTTTCCTGTTTTTCTGTGCTTCCTTCCCCTCCTGCACTTCTTCGGCGTCTCCACCCTCCAGCTGCAATCTTCTGTTCACTCAATTTCCTAAGTTCTCTCCTATATGTTCTACACCCTCTTCCCTCCCTCTCCATCTCTGTTGCTTTCTCTGTGCCTGGTTTCCTTTCTGACAGTCTGTGTGAGGAACGTGGTAGGAGGGCGACATGCAGAGCGCTCTCATGTGATTTGGTGAGAGTTGAGAGGAATGAGGGAGCTGACTTCCCGCTTCAGAGAGGGAGGGAGGAAAAGGAGCGGTAGCCAAGTCCTAGATGTTATTCCCCCCCTCTCCCTCTCATTATATCTAACATTTTTGCACAGCATGCAGTTGAAAAGATTGCAGTACATCGAGGCTATTACAGTGCAGCATCCTGGCTGTAGGGGAGAAATCTAAGAGGATAGCAGAGTTTGAGGTTGTATGTGTGGCTGAGTGGTGGGTAATGAGGTGAGAGTCCCTTCTAGCCAGAGGTTAGCAGTGGTTAGGAGGTCAGGTAAACATACCAGCTGCTCCTGACTGCCTGGCCTCAAGGCTGCGGCGACACTAGTAGAGGGGAAGGGGGAGGGAGGTGTGGGTGGAGTGAGGTGAGGAGAGCAGAAAAAATCAGGGCGAGAAGATGGATGAGAAGCTCGAAGGCATCCTGAGGTAAAAGAAACACATTGCAACATTTACTGTAAGTCACAGTATTAACAGGGTTGCTAGATCACCCGCTCAAAGTCACTTTCCACCTCTGCTGCTCGTCACCTCTGTAATCTATAAATGTGATCTCATCTCAGAGATTAACATAACAACCTGATGACTTTCAGGTGCATACAAACACATTTTCTCGCTCAAAATATAGGACACCTGCTGCTATTTACAAGACCTTTGAATTTCTCAGTTTCACTCCTTCAGGTGTAAAGCTTAGTCACTTTCTTCCACAGAGGAGATGAAACAGAAGTCTGGAGCTACAGAGCCAAGATGTGATTAGCATAGGGAGGCAGGGGGAAACAGCTACAGTGGCTCCGTTCAAACTTCAAAAATTCATTGAAGCTTAATAATTAAGACATTATGTCTTGTTTGACTTTGTCTCTCAACTAAAAAAAAGACTGTTTGGGTTTTAACAGCGAGTTACATGCTATAGCTATTTGCTGTCATGTCTGTTCTTGCACAGATTAAACAAATGAGGCTCAACATGTTAATAAGTGAATTTTCCAGCCGTAGTCAGATTTTGTTTTCTTTTTCAGACAGAGCCAGACTAACTGTTTCCCACTGCTTCCAGCCTTTATGCTAAATTATGTTAATACAAACATGACACTGGTATTGATCTTTTCTTCCAACTCTCAGCATGAAAGCAAATAAGCGTGTTTTTTGAAAATGTCTTAAGTATTTTCATAAATGTCGAGTCCTTAAACGTTACAGGGTGGGGGTAGGGGGGGATTAATTTTATGATTTATTAACTTTCATAATGCTTTGCTATTGTGAATGTATGGTGGTTCTCCATTGCTGTTTGGCAAATTTGATCTTAAAATTCATTGTTTCAAGTGAGTTTTGATCACATTAACTTCATTAGGATGTTTTTTTCCTGGTGTAAAACACAACAGTGGGGCGATTAATTTCACTGAAGATCTTTATAATGACACTGATGTAATAAACCCTTCAACTGCTGTTGTATGTTTATCAGTATGACACTGTTAAATATACAACATGCCGCATGCATTTTGATATCACCACTCTGTCAGTGGTGTAATGTGTCATAATTGGTTTAATGTGTTTGATATTTTAAAGTGCTAAAATTGGTCGAGAACTTTCATGTGCACTCATAGATGTGATGACAAGCTGACCTGTGCTTTTCGAGCACTTGCACCTCTTCTGTTAAGTATCTGCTTGCTTTTTCATCTCTACCTGTTAACTCCTACCCCAGTGTGTATGTGTGTGTGTGAGAAAGAGGGAGAGAGAGAGAGAGAAAAAAGGAGAAAAAGAGTGCTTGTAGAACAACAGATTATTCATGTCCTGAGTGGACAGCTACATTTGGCTAATGCAACCTCACTTTCTCTGCTGGCTGCAGCCAACCACCTCAGTGCCAGTGTAAAGTGGACTGTAAATATTGACAGGGAGACAGCAAGAGGCGAACAGCGACCTTGTCAGAGAGAGAAAGAAGGAGAGGCAGATGGAGGAAAGGGGATGATGGAGGCACGGAGAGAGAGAGGAGGGAAGAGATGGAGAGAGAGTTCCTGCCTTCTCCCAAGGCAACTGAGTGTGCTTTGATGCACTGTGGCAGGGAACACACTGTCTCCCCAGAGAGGGAGAGGGAGAGCAGCGTCTCAAATACACACACACACGCACACCCACACCATGAAGAGTTTTCACATTACCACCACACATGCTTTTTAAAATGTCAAAATGCGCACACACAGACACACACACACACACACACACTTGAAGACACTCTTGCATGCAGACCCACTGTACACACTTAAAACTCAAGGTACAGGGATGGACCTCAAAGGGTGAAAATTCTATGTAGCTGCAGTGGAAGCGTAGCGGGATACCAGCACAGCACCTTTGAACATCAGTACATTTTTGTACTGTCTTGTACCTTCTTGTCTGTAACATTTCTGGGAGACAAAAATGAACCTTTACTTCCTTGTACAAAAATGTGCCAACTGAAAGCCTTATTGGGACCAAATGAGCTTCACTGACCTTTACATTGGTCCAGCAAAAATATGCATTGACAAAAACATTTACAGTTATTCAACACCATCTGTTTTAAAGGTTTTGTATTTTTTTCCCATGCATGCAGAACATGCTTTGAGAAAGTGAGTAATTAAATAGGAAGAGGACAAAGACAGGAAGTGAAGAAGGAAATGAAAGCATATAAAAAAGAGAACGGAACCAACGTGGTTTTTCCTGGCAGAGGTGTCTTATGATATCTGAGGTCCATCTGCTCACTAACTAAAGGCTGTGTTTTTCAACATTAAACCCGAACATAGGGGCCAAAGAGCCATTCACTAATCACTCAGTGCAACAAAACCCTTTTTCAACTTGGTTTCACAAAGTTAAATCGGTGCACTTATAAAATTGTAATTTATAATCCACATGCACAGTTTGATTAGATTCCTGCAGTGTTTCTTTGTGAGCTGTTTATTAACCCGTTTTAAATGCAAAACCCTGGAGCAGTTTGGCACATTCAACTATCCTGACACTTCCTGCTGACTTCTTTTCTTTTCTTTTCTTTTTTTTAATTTTGTACCTCCTCACAGCCACCATTAACACCCATATCTGACGATTAGTGTGTCAACATTTGTTTTTTGCTTCAAGTTTCATCCGACTAGAATCTTGACGGGAGACTTGTGTTGATGCAGGTGGCAACCACAGCACAAACCCCCTTTAGTGACACTTGCACAACAAAAATCATTTAATTCGCCTTCCTTGGGTTTGACTATCCAAATCTGACAATGAAAACACACAGAAAAACAAGTCCCAACAAACTTAGATCAACAGTAAAAGTGTGAAACCCCTATAAGGAATTAACTAGGTTTAATGAAAGTTAAATACTTTAAAGTATCTCTGCTTCTCTGCTCCTTGATTAAAAGACTGAACTGACTGTAAAGCTAATAAATGCATAGCCTAAGATACCTCAATGTTTATGTAGTTAGCCAACATGTATACAGTAGATATAATGACTCTCTCTCCCTTAAGCCTATCTAAACTTAATATAACCACATTACAGGCTGTTGTACATGCTGAGTTGGCTCGACGAGGTGTGAACTAAGCTATGATTAAACAACCGTTTCGCTCTGCCGTCTCACACTTCCACTATAACTTCCATCGAGCCCTCAATTTAAAACATCCACAAAAATGATCTAAATAAAGCACCAGAATGAATCTGTAACACATATTTGCAATAAACGGCTTGGTACTACTAAGTGGCACTTAAAGTAGCCTCAGTTAGGCTCATTAAAGCTAGCTAGCTAGCTAATATAGCATGATGAGCAGCTTGAAGGCTCCGTCACTCAGCTGTGACTTTCCTTGCCTTTTCTTCATTAATTTGTATTCGAGCTACAATTATTTTCTTAATGAGTTCATTTGTGGACAAGCTCCACAAAGCAGGGAAACCAACTGACATTTTCACTCTCCCATGGTGTCATTTCACGTTCAGGAACGCAACAGGGGGATGAACCCTGCTGGTTCTCCAAGTAATGACCTGAGGGCGATATCCTCCTGGCATTTTAATAGAACCACCGTATCATGATCCTCCAGCATTATTGAAACTATTCGGTTAATCATTTGCATAATAACAATACAGAGTAAAATCACTGATCTGCACATCCAGCTAAATTATTAATGAAGCTCATAAAAATCCTGCAGGTTCCAGGATTGAGTAGATATTTACCTTTCACCCTGTTTTATTTCAGTGACCTCATCACTCTGTTTAAATAAAGCATTTCTGATTCACTTATTCACAGCATCATTTGCCTGTACCTCGAACCTGTTAAAGAAGTCTTGATTTTTTAAATAAGTAAACACAAGTTATCACCTTATGCGCAGCTTTTCATTCAAACAGGTAAAGAAATGATACATCTATTTCTGTGTGCACACAAAGTTGCAGTGGCATTGATTTTATCCTCAGACAGTTGAAATGAATGAGGCTGAGCTCTGGAATCACAGTAGATTAGAAATGACCAGCATCACTGATCTACCAAAATACAACAAAAAAAGAAACCCTCGCAACAGCATCATGTACACAAACCCACACAAACATTTCAGTCAGCATTTCTTTCATGCGGATCGGTAGAGTCTGTCCTCTCGGAGCCGTTGAGCTGGTTATGTTGTCTGAACGAGCAACAGTCAATCTGGATCTGATTTGTTTTTAGCTGAAATGAATTGTAATGGCATCATGAGTGCAGTGAATAGTAAATGACAAGTATGGCGACAGTGATTGTGGTAGTGGGTGTAGCAAGTCTTCAACTGCCCTAAAATTAATGTCAGAGGTAGCTGCAGCACTCAACACTGTGGCACTTGCATTGATTGTGAATAATTTAACTGAGAGTGTGTGCGTGTGTTTGTGTGTGTGTTAGGCTTGCAACTTGCATATCTTTTCTGACAGTTTAGCCACAAGTTGTACTTACCTCTATTTTTTTCAACTTTTCATTTTCTCTTTCTGTAGTCCACTCACTAAATTCTCTGCACTTTATCTGTATTGTTGATTATTGGCTTACTGCATTACCAGGTGCAGACAGCTCCACCTGGATGAATGCATCAATAGAGAGATAGGGTGTCTGTGCTTGTTATACCAAGTTAACCTCAGAATCTAAAGGCAAGGTTTTCTCTTTTCTTTTAGTGAGCAATGAGATTACATGTACTGTTCTTTATCTTAATCTCTCTCAGAGGCCATCAATTCATTCGGTCCTAATCTCATCTCCAGGCACTCTGCTGTGTCTATGGCAGCCTTGTGTTTTTCTATGCGGGGCGGTACCATAGTCTGTATCTCAGCTGAGTTCAAAAGGCTCAGATTTCAGCTGAAACCAGTTTGTCTTGTTACATTCAAAGTTTGCATTGAGGGCAAACCTTTGCTGAAACCTAAGTTTCCACTGATGTCTTAAAAACAACAAAGCAAATCTTGCTGATATTAAAAGAGAATTCTAAATCAAAAAAAATGTTTGCTCCTTCAAAGACATTAATGTTGGTGGTGTGATCAAAAGCATTGGATTTATATAATTAAATAGACATTTCTCACATTACTGAAAAGCACATTGGAGAGTGACTTGGAAGATGTGAGGGGGGAAATGAGGGGAGGACTACACACAGTGAAAAATTCACTACCAGGACAATCCCACAACATCAGTGCCACATGGCCAAGGTTACGGCCTGCTGAGCCAGCAGCACTCCTCGGGCTTTGGATATTTTGGTCAACAGTCCCTTTTAAAAAGTCAGGCTAACCCATTAGGAATGAATTTGATCGTCATCTACAGAAGGATTGTTTTTCTGGTGACCAGTGGCCTACTAATCTCTTAAGCCAAGGCCAACCACATGTAAATGGGAAACTTTTCTCCACTGGATCTACAATACTCTGTGGAAAAAAAAGATCAGGGTTTCTGATTTTAAGATTGATTAGAGGGGTTTCGGTGCAATAAAATCTTGTCTAGGTGTGCGTAAATGCTGTGTGTGCCTGTGTGTGCAAGGTTTTGCCAAAGAGGTCAGGAAGGGTAATAAAAACAGGCTTATCTCTACTCATTAGGCACAGGAGATAAGAGATGCAAGGGGGGAGACGCTGCAGATTTGTGCTGTTGTATTATCGGGCCAAACAAACGAATCCCAAATTACACCAGAGATGGAGCAGGACGACAGGAAAGGGGGATGATGGTAGTGAAGTAGGGATGGATGGAAGTGGAGGGGAGAGGAGAGGGAGGCAGAGATAAGTGCAGCCAAAGCCCGGCCTGTGCGGGGAAGCTGAGGATAGGCCAGCATGTTAACCTTAATCCCTTCAGGGATAGGAGTAAACACACAGGAACAGAGAACAAGGGATTGAGAGGAAAAAGAAAGGGATGAGATCTTTGTCTTCCCACTCTCTCCTTCATCCTCTCAGTGTGTGATCAGCCAGTTGCAGGCAGCAGCCGGGAAATCCCTCTGTACTTATCTGAAGCCAGCTTCTTAATCACAGCCTTCATCTAACGTGTCTCTTCCTGCTGCCTCTCCCTGGTTTCCTGTGTTTTTTTTTCTTTTATTTCTCTCCACTCACCTATTCAACATGTCAGTGTCATCTCCACCGTTAGGACCCCATTGTCTCTCCTTGACTCATTTCCTCTTTTGCTGAGTACTCTCTCCTCATTTCAGCTCTGCCGTCAGTGAGTCATATGAACATGATTTTATTATTTTTTTTTTTTAAGGAGTTGCTGATCCGTCCCCTGGACATTTCCCCCCCTCTAAAAGTATTAAGACAAAATGAGACAGAGAATAGAGGTGAAAGTGAAAAACTCTCGCCACCGGCTGCAGATCTGCAGCCAGGATTCAGCCATGCATCCCAAAGCTCAAGAGATTCCGGTGGTATTTTCAGCTTGCCGAAGTGGTTCTGTGGTAATTTCAGACAGGTTTAAGCCGTCCACCCAGCCTCATCTTCCTCTTCCCTTCACTCTCTCTTATCCTCCCCTTTCCCCTCCTGTGCCCCATGGGAGAGCGGGGGTCTATGGATGACTGGCTGGCTATGCAGGCAGGGGTGAGTGATCGAGGGGCTCATATGTAGGAAGGCATACATGTGTATCTGACTGGATGGTCCCTGCATTGATCTGCTCACAGGAATGGAGCTGACCTTTAACTGAGTTTGAACTGTGAACCATCTTATAAACAGGAAAGGATAGACATGTCACGGTTGGGTTGGAAATAGAGAGCTGCTCTCTGCCTCAGGCCTCCTCTCCACTGACATAAATTTGGTGTTATTTTGTATGTGTGCTTGTCTCCTTTTTCTATTTAAATGTGTGTGTAGATATGTCTTTGTGCATGCATGTGATGTATGTCTAGAAAGGAAAGGCAGCGGGGCAAAGGGCACGCTGCAGACCACTGTGTTTGTGTAAATATGTCAGGCAGAGCGACGAGGATACGGCACAGGAAGCCAGCTGCTTCTTGATACAATGCCTCTTGCTTGTGCACACTTCTGTCTATTCTGGCTTTGTGTGTATGTATGATTTTAATGTACTCCGTATATGTGGCTGAATATCTGTCTGGTTGTGTGTCCTTGGCAAGGAGCTTCAGAGATTTAAACAGGCCCAGCAGATGTACAGTACACACACACATTCCTCTCTTTCTTTGTCTGGGATATTTCATTAGCGTAAGACATGGCTGGTGTCCAGGGCCAACACAGAGGGCATGCTCTGGAGTCAAGTCATTCACACACGAGCACTGCACCTCAATCCTTAAAATTGGCCTTTTTTTCCTGCAGCTCTCTCTTCTCTATCAAAAGGTTATCTGAGAGGAAAGAACAGCTTTCTACCTGAAACCTGCTGAGTGAAAGTGGCATTGGTTGGATAATGACACCAGTGAGATAAGGGGAGGGGTGTTGGTGGGGGCCCTGTAGCACTTCAGAAAAAAAAGAAAGAAATAAGATAGAAATAAAAAGGGAAAAAAAAATCCCTGGAGCCAAAATGGAGAAGGGTGATGATAAACAGACAGGGCACTGGAATGAGGAAGCAGAAACACAAAACACTCTCAAAAGACAAGGTAGGTATCAGGGTGGGAATATCAGTGCCCTGTGGCAGCCCAGTGCTTTGGTACACAGCACCACCATGTGGCAATGGACTCACATTACAGAACAGGGGTTTCACTGTCGCTGTGAAAAGATGGGATGCATCCGATGCTAAATTTTAACATTTGGAGATCTAATAAAGCCTGAATGCCAGCGCGTAAGTCACTGCCAGACTGTGTATGCCTTGAGATTTTATGAAAGCACCCTGGCCTTTTGTTCTTCTGTGTTTTTCTGTGTGAATTATCTCTCCATTTATATAAAATTGCTTAATGGAAAATGGAAAACACCCCCACTGTGGAACCCTTGCGACTTTGCAAATGCCACCGTAAAATGTTCTGCACTCTCCTTTATGACAGTCCTAGTAAAAAAAATCTGCCTAATTATTTAAGTTGGCCCGTCTTAAAGTTCATCTTTTTGTAGTTTTACAGCCCCGAGACCCTTTTATGGCTGAGCTGAAACAAAGGCATGCTTTACAAGCTCTTGGTCATACACTTTTAAAGATTCAGACTGTTGCATGAATAATTATTTTTAATTTCCTGCTGCTCAGCCTGAATTTCCTCTTCCGCATAATGGCTGCTTGGCCTCATCTATTTTAACACAGATATTTTAGCAACTATTAATAACATTTACTAATGTTGGGCCATTCTGACAAAATAGAATTAGTAGAGTGTCACATTTTGGATATTGACTATAGTTAAAACATACACATCAGTTTTCTCCAGTGCAAAGCTTTAACAAGAGAACTCTGTTGGTAACAGTAACGCAGAACATATAGTCTCATATCACAGCACTGATATGTTCAATCAAATATTATTTAAAAACAGTTAAAATGCATTTCAGCATATCCACATACATAAAATGTCACATTCTATTAATTAGCAGAACAGAAATTAATTAATTTCAAGTGATTTTTGTTCCTTTATCAGTTTATGCAGCTCGTGTCTTACCAACAAAATAGTTTTTAAAGTACAAAGGCACTAAAATTTCCTATTTGATTTGAATCTTGAGAAACGAAACACATAATAAATCAATGAAACACGTATTGTGAATGAGTGCCATAGCGGTTTGTGTCCCGACAGAAGCATAAAACTACTTTAGATGCAATGAGGGCACCACATGTTGGTTTTTGTTCCCCAGATAAGAGGAATATAACTTTTGCACAAAGGAAAAAGAAACAATGGAAAACTTATTTGTACCCCACAGACTAAATCCAAGAAACATAATTAACTTGGTCCACCCTATCAAACGAAGATTTTCTCTTCATTATATCCAGGCAACCATTTTGTTTCATCTTTAAAGAGTCGAAAAGCTTAGTGATTATTGTTGTGACTCTGCAGATTAAGGTGCCTATTGTGCCTCCTTTTTTATTTTCCATTTCATCATACCCATGTTTTATTTTACTCTTCCACGTATTCTACAACAAAATGATTTAAAAAAAAAAAAAAATCTAATGTTCATGTGTCCATTGTGCAGGTGGCACATAGACCCCTCCAAATACAGGCTTTATAAATGAATTAGCACAATGAGGAGCATGAAAAAGAGAGAGGACAAGCAAAGCGAGTGTACAACAGAGAACATGTGGGGTCAGCAGTAAGAGATGTACTGGGTGGTGATGTGTGTTAGGGAGCAGAGATGTTCATTAGGACACTTTTGTATGTGTGAAAGAATGAAAATTATTTTAGGAGATATTCAAAGCAGTCTATTGTTAGAGGAGAATTGTAATTAGGGGACTAACAACATTCAATCATGACCCTTCCAATTACTAAGACCAGGGTTTGTTCTCATCAAATGAGCTTCAGATCCTCTCTGCCCTTTACCACCCCCTCATTAGCATAAACCCCTGGGAATATGCAGGGATAATGAGCCTGGTTGCACCTTCACTAAACACATGGTGTGTGTGCGTGCGCGGATCATGTGTGTGCGTTCGGTTCGTGTTCAGTGTGGTCATGGTTCATTAGTGGAACCTCTGCATGATTCCTGTGGTTCATCTTAATCACCCATGTGACTCCACACTCTAATCAAGACCCTCTCTATACTTGAGTGTACACACACACACACACACACACACACTTGTAGAGCAAGTCACTCTTAGTTACGGGTGTTACAGTGTGGAGTGACTTCGGTTTTATGACCTACACTCTTGTACTATGTGACTTAATAATGTTTGTTTAATCAGTGGTTCCCAACTTAGTGGATAAGACTTTTTAATGTGGCAACAAAATAAATCTAAGTGGTTGATACATTAAAAAAAAAAACAAAGATTTCTTTCTTTTTTTTAGACATTTATTAACTTTGAGTGTGGAGGTTTAGTATAAACCTTGGGAAGAAGACGGCATCAAAAACCCTCTCAACCCAAGGTTCACTTATCCGCTCACATCCCACAGCTACAGTAATGTGTGAAGATCAATACTACTCTTAAATCTGTTTTATAGGGCCTGGGCAGGAAGTTATTGTTCTTAGCCAAGAAATAGTCTGGCACCAAACACCTAAATGTTGCTTTAGAGATGTAGGTAGGATGGTTTTGTTACCTTTAGACACAGATGCACCAGTTTTTGTCAAACAATGAATACACGTATTTCCCAAAATGTAAAAACTGTTCCTTTGATTATTGCTTTTTCATGTAAATACTGGATAGTTGTGGCTCTAAAAGTCATTTAAATGCTGCAATCTTAATCACTACTCACTGAGCAAATGACAAGAGGCCACAAGTAGACAGGTGGGTCAGAAGCTGCGGTGTTAAATAACATTTAAAAATCAGAGCTGCATTATAGAGTTGACTTTAGCAGCCAAACAAGGAAATCTTGTCCATTCTGATAATGTTGTCCTCTGTCTCTCTTTCCTCCCCTCCTCCTCTTTAACCAGGTACTCGTCTCCCAGAGAAGGGTCCTACTACAGGCAGCATCATAGGAGCCATCATCGGGGTCATCATACTGGTGGCCATCATCGGAACAGCCATCGCCATGTATCGCAAACACCGCAACAACCAACTCAATGGAGAGTGAGTATCTCACTGTTTTTTGGGGTTGTTGTTTTTTTGTTTTTTTATTCCCAGACGTTTGTTCTGTGTTTTATTTCCAAATCACCCCATTAAATGAAATGCCACTCAGCGTGTCTTTTCTTTTTGTGACTCACTGAGCGTGACATCTGTGTGTTTTTGTGTTTCAGTGGTCCTCCCAAGTACAAGCCTCCTCCTCCTAAGAAGACCAACAGCTCAACAACAGCTAACGGGGTGAGTCAGCATCGACAAATGCCTGTAATAAGGACGACAGTATCATTGACTAAATTATGGTGTCAGACTGGGGAAAAACTGTGAGCACAGCCATCACATTTGATTTTATCCCCTGAAATATACTGAGTCATGTGTGTGTCCTCAGCAGGGGAACGCAAGCTACGCCCCAGTGGCTGAGGACAGATCAAGGGCTCTGCAGAATGAGCACTACAATACCCAGAGTGCTGAGCCGGTCACGGTAAGGATTCTCAGGGACTGCAAATGCAGAGCTGATATGAAATTGGATCAGTGCAACTGAAATCTACTTTATTGGGGTTTTTTCTAACTGTGAGACCACAAACAGACCCATATATATGTCCCTGTGTCATGAGTGATGTTACCACATACTGTATGTCACTTATATTATTATCACATATACATACTGAATTAAATATATGTAGAATGTATGTATACAGGCCTATTGCAACAGCATACGTATAAAAAAATCTACATGCTTATAAAACAGCATATATTTCTTTTTGGTTTACACATTAATGTTGATGAGGGGAAACTGGTCTCAGACTTGGAACCCATTGTTTATAATATCAATATATATTGACAGACTCTGAGCTCAGCTCCTTTGAGAGGAAAACACATTAGGCAACCCTTCTCCAGTGGACCACTCATTAGGGTGGTGTCGGAGGTTATTTCTGGATTTTATTCATTCATTACAGTGACAGTTTCAGTATGATGTAGCTGGTTGCAAATGTAGAAAAAACTGCCATTCTTTTTTCAAGGTTTTTGTAAGTCAACACTAGGATTAAGGATTGAAAGAGTTAAAAAGAGTTGACAAAAACCTGGATCTTATAATTAATTTGACTTGACCCTAATAATGAAATCATGGGGACTGTGGATGAGCTGCACTCTCAGTATCTACGATAAGCCTGATATGCTGACCCTTTTCTCACCACTCTATATTTGGGCGAAGATTCAGAAGTCTGGAAGCAGACTCATCTCATAATTGGATTTTAATAAAACTTGGGCTAATGGTGTGTCAGTGCACCCATTTCAGCATTGCTAAAAATACACACAGCCACAGTTTACTCTCTGGTACTGCTGAATACAAGGTGACGTTAGATGAGTGTTGATGAGTGATACAGTTTTTCTGTCTTGGTAGGACTTGGATGCTTACCATGACGATGACGACAGGGAGCATTATTACTCTGCTGCCCCCTCTGGCTGGGATGACCCCAGGAACAATGAGGTGCCACCTCCCTACGTCCGCACAGACAGCAACCCCCACGATGATCACCAGGGTCCCTATGTCAACCGTGGGGACAGCTTTGTGTCTCCAGCCATGTTTGTGTGATGACTCATGGGAAACCACAGGAGACGTGTTTAAATTATGTGCGGATGTAAGACTGAGTGGGTGCTCTTTTCTGCTCAGATGAGACGTGGATTGAGTCTCTGTCACAGAGGAGTGATAACTTGTGAATGTGAACTTTTGATGCCTAGGTGTAAATTTTCAACTTTTATCCATTGCAGAGCTGGGGAGTTCTATTTTGCCTTTTATTGTTTAAGAATATTTATCTGTGGTCAGCTTACTGATAGTCTTTACTATGAAATAATTGGGGTCAGTTGTGTGTTGTTCTCTAAAGAAATCAACCATTTTTAACCCTGAACCAGCTTGAGCCAGCAAGACACAAAATGTTGCTAATGCACTATATGCTCAACTGCACCCTATACCCTGCTATTTCTTTAAACTGGAGATAAATCATTGACAACATTGTTTTAAATACAATATTCTGAATGTAACATCTTGGTCAGGACAGGAGCACATTTAGTGTGCACTGTTGCATGGCAAGAACATGAAACAGTTGTATGTTTGCTGCACACTAACCTGCCTTGCATTATTAAAAATGGAGCTGTCACACACGTTGTGAGTATGGTTAGCAGAAGCACAATATGAGGGTGTAACATGTTACCTCTCTCTCAGAGTATCTGTCTGCTGCTTGTTAGTTTTCAAACCCAGGTGGTGTAACATCGGTGTAAAACAGGCGCCCTGTGAAGAAGCAGGACCAGACTCACAGACTGTGACGACATCAGGATGTAAAGTGCAGTGAGGGGGGCTTAACTGCTGAAGCAATACAGTAGTCGTGGTTATATTTGTGTCTGAGTAGTTTTTTTTATTCTTGTTTTTTCTTCTTGCCTTTGCCTTTCTTGGGAAGTTTCAGTGACACAGCTCAGGAGGAAGATAAATAAAACAAAGAAGCTTGTGACTGATTGCACTGGCCTATAACCTTCTAGCTGTGACATTAGATTTTTTTTACTTGCATCCAACCTTAAAGCCATAGTAAAGCAACAAACACTGCTCAAACAGTGAGTACCCAGTGTGCTACATTTTTTCAGGTCATCTTTTACTTTAAAATATCTGTAAACTTTTGTGTTTTTTTTATGTA
Source organism: Selene dorsalis (assembly GCA_900303245.1). NCBI lineage: Eukaryota > Metazoa > Chordata > Actinopteri > Carangiformes > Carangidae > Selene > Selene dorsalis. Next base: position 38,486 of record OMNW01009458.1, read on the forward strand.
CACTTTGTCTAACAGCGTGCTCAGATGGATTAGGATAAATCTGGATTATGTCCAGGAAATCTGTTGCAATTCATCTCTCTATTGGAGGATTAAATAGTTCTTTATGGAGTTGAAACCGCAGCTGACACAGAGCCTGCTAGTAGACTGACATGTCCGTCCATTACCAGGGTTAGGGGTTAAACCATCTGTGTCTGTGATACTTAGAAGTTTTATTCCAGTCCATCATGAACTCCATGGTGTCTTAATGTGTGTTAGTGCCAAGCAGGGTTTTATTTTATCACATAGCCTTGTAAGAAAAGCAGCTATTTTCTCTCTTGTAATGAATGATATTGTTTTTCATCTGTTTTGATCATCATTGATTGTTATTTCATTTTTATTGACAGTTGTAATCTCAATAAATGTTTATCTGATTCGCATTAAATCAATAAACCTGACTTTGTCATGGCAACAACTGGTTTGTAGTTTTGTTTTTACCTCAGTTGTAATTCCAACATTTCACCATATGGTTGCAGTGTGGACTGAAGTAAAGGAAGGTCTGGCACAGCAAAGAGCCCTGACCAGTATCGTCCACTGTCTAGAGTAGAAAATACTGCATGTTGGGAGAAATGTTGAATGCTTTAATTATGAAGGAATATTATCGCTTTGTAACATCAGTGAATAAAAGATGCCGTGGATCGTGTGAATTGCAGACAGACTGCAGCTGCAGTTCCCACACACATCCACATGAGGGCTCTATGTTTTAAAGTCTGAAACTGCAAGAGGCTCTAGCACACCTGATACAGTGGCAGGGACTTGTTCTCTGCTTCCTCTCCTCGTGCCTGACTCATCTCTTTCTATCTTAAGATGCATTTCCACCAATCCTGTACGCACAGTCCATGAAAAGTCCACTGGCACATGTGGAGGAGCTTTTTTAGATCACTGTGATTCATTTCCTGCGCTGGTGAGACTGCACCAGGGGAGGCAAAATGTGCAGCCCGCGCAGATGCAGAATATAAGGATTACATACATCACCTTCCTGCACCACTGACTCATATGTATAAACCATTTGTGAGTGGCAGATTATCCATATTAATTGGTGTGTGCGATGCAGCAGTGTCCTGACTGAACCCGGTGCAGACCAGACGGTGGTACTGCAGATGAAGGTGAGGCTCGACTAGCAGCCCACCATGACTCTGCAGTCTGTTCCCTGCCTGTATTCTGATCACACAGGTACTTGGGGATTTTACAGAGGCAATGAATGTGTTAGGGGCTTCATTGCTGACATAATGTCTTTTCCAGCTGTAAAGCCAATCAAGACTTTACACAAAGGTCAGCTCACTCTGCAGACGCACTATCTAACCTGTCGTAGCTCTGACTTTCATTCTGTGTTTTAAGTAGCTTCTGTGAACATGATTCTCCATTAATGTATTCTTTCTATTTTTAGTTGAGCTCTCATACCCTTCCCTGACTTTGTGATGTACATTAAGGTGCCTACTGTATAAACATCTGGATCAATACATATGATCTGGGAATTGAGCTGGTGTTGTAACTTTCTCAAATGGCTCTGTGTGTATTGATTGAAGGACTGTTACACTGCTATGGTAGGGGTGCACTGTGTGTCTGGTGCACTCATCACATAGGTAGACAAAAAGGAGATCTCAGGATTCACTAACTTAGATCAAGGTGCTTCTTAAAGCTCAGATACAGTTGAATATAACACAAAGGGAAACTATTGTCGTGGCTCACTGTGCCACTTTTCTCTAAACTAGCAGTGATCTGTGCAGTTGAAGCATTATGGGATTAACAGACTTTGTGAATCGGCAGCCAGGTAATGAGTGAGGGAGAAGGCAGAGAATAAACCTCTCATGCCTTCAGTGCTGCTAAGCTGGTTAAAAATAGAGCCAGAAGAGAGGGATTGAGTGAATCGGGGTGGACAGAAAAGATGGGGGATGGAGGAAACGAGTGATTTGACTCCTAGCAAAGTAGGCGAGGAGGGATTTACCAGGTGACCTTGACTGCCAGTAGAACAAATGTGTAGCAACATGCTAAAGGGGCACAAAAGAAACACTCACCATGCCGTGATTCTGAGTGTTTTCTGAGCATAGTCTGACCTGATGGACAATCTCTGCCCAGGCTCATCATGTGTATGACAATGATGAGCATGTTTGGCTGCATGCTGTTGGCTTGGTTGGTGAGTAGATGCACACACACACACATAGAATTGCAGGCCTGCGTGAGCCTGAGGAGGCTGAGAAAGCCTTGAATGACCTTGACTTTCTATTTTAAGAGCTGGGGATAAATACAGATTAAAGCAAAAGGTTTAATTTAAGATGCAGCTTGGCAAAGTTGAATCATATTTTCTCAAAAGAGATCAAACACATTTATTTCAGCACTGCAGCAGTCTTTCATATGCATGTCGATGCCCATAAGAGGATAAGGTGAACACATGACTGGATAGGGACAGCATACGTGTTTCTATAGATTTCCAAGTACTGAGAGTAAAAAATAGACCGCAAGCAAATGGTAGATAATTTAAGAGATCCACTATTGTCTTTCAGCTGGTTTTCCAGAAAGTAGCTGGAGGTCTACAGGTCCCAAAAGCTCCTCACTTGCTCTCAGATTCACAGCTTTTCCTCCTTATTCCTCTCATTCATTTTATTTATTTATTTTTATTTCCTCTGCCATCATCTCTCAACTGGGCTAATTCTGTAAACACCAGGCCAGAAGGACACACTGTGTGAGAGGAGAGCAAGAGGACGAGGGAGGCACGAACACTGGCACCATGGTGAGTGACACTGTCGAGACGCCCTCGCAACGGGGAAAGCATGCGAGCCTGGGGAGGAATGGAAAGAGGGAGAAAGTGATAGAGCAAGGGGTGGAGTAGATAAGAGGAACAGGCTGTGAAAGAGAGGAAGAGAGAGAGAGAGAGGCAGAGAGAGGCTTTGGGGATTAAAGCGGAGCTGAAGGTGGAGGGCAGACAAGGCCAGTGGACAGCTGGGAGAGGCCTGGTTCACTGCAGATTGGTTCATATTTGAACTGCTTGTTTCTGCATGTTCTTATTTCTGAAAAACTTTAATATGGTGTCACTGGAGGATGTTAGTAACATGACGTAGATAGTTTTTGAAAACAGAAATAAATTTAATTTAAAACAAAATTACCAATCTCTGACAGGTTTGCCTTTAAAAATGTATTGAGTCAGGCATAAACAGTGCGTAGTAACACATTTAGTAGGGCTATAAATATCTGTCAAAGGGCCGTAAGTGTTGCAATGTTGAGGGACATTCAGGGACTATCTGATTGGCCAGTGCTGCTCACACACATGAGCTTTGTATCTGCTAAAGCACCAGCTTTCACTGTGACATCTTGAAGCTATTATTTTACATTAAACATTGACACAGTTGTAATCATTTTACAATACGTGTTAATTATTGTCTCTGCAATTGTGTGCATCAGCAGAAAACAAACAACCAGAATCAACAATGTCATCCAGCAGACACACTGATGTGATAATGGCCCGACAGAGGTGTTCAATATTACAGCACTTTGCTCTCTGTATGCCTCAGGCTCACGCTGACAAATACTTTTATGCTTGTGTTAACAGAAACACTCCAACTTGCGTTGCTTAATGTGGTGATGTAACTCTCTGCATTATATGTAAATTAATCACATATGTATATATAAAAAATAAGGTTTCTCCCTTTTGTTGTGGGGAAAAAAATCATTCAAAATAAGATAGTAGTGTCCAGGAAAAGCCTGTGGTTATTAATTGTTTGCTGTCAAGTATAATGGGCGTAATCACATTGATGAATTATAGTAATGTCAACAACTGTGGTAGATATAATCATTTCACTGTCTTTACACAAACTGTGTCAGAATTAAAATTAGGTCAAAGCAAATCTTTGCACTGTGGCCTTGAGTGGTAATTACAGAATAATGTTAAGGGCTAAAATGTGGTGCAACGTTAGTACAAGCAGAGCAAAAGTCACATTGTTGACAAACCGCATATGTCACCACAGCAAGACAGTGGACATGCCAGGCCAGGTTGTCAGAGGGAGGGAGACACAAGTGATGAGATGTGATTATATTTTATCTGTGGACACGTATGTACCAAAGGAATGTAAATAATTGAGCAATGGACAGATAATTGGACTTCATATCTGAGTTGCCCCACTTCATCATCATCATTATCATCATCATCATCATTGCTGGTTTATGATGCAGATTTATCTGAAGTAGTGATCATTTTGTGCTCAGAATTGCTGAAAAATATACTGAATGGTTAAATTTATGTCATTGCTCATGGTAGTTTACTTTGCATTTGTACGTTCGGGTCATTGGTGACCTGATTGAACACAACAAATCCACAGATAATAATGTTTACTTAAAGGCACAGGTTTTGGAAGCAGTCCTCCTTCAAGAACCATTATTAGTAAAAAATATTCAGGGCAGTGGAAGGAACCTGGTAAAAGTGAATTTCAGCTGAGTTAGGGGCAAATGAGAACATTATAGTCTAGAAAACTAAAAGCCTTCCCTGAAAAGTATATTGACTGTGGTGCCCATCCTAATTATGTGTTTACATGTGTGTGTGTTGTGTGTGACATTTACAGCTGGCTTCCCTGGGGCAGTCATGATGCCAGCTGGTTTAAAATGATGGTCAATATTTAATGTTATCAGCATCATTCTTCTGTACCTGCAGAGTGAGTCCCTTAAACTGTCTCCACATTTTCTCATTTAAAGGAATGAGATGTCCAACATGCCCTTTAAATGCCTCCCTGGCTGAGCTCAATCCTCTCTGTGCACACACCCACAAATGAAGTTATCCACCATTTAACTATACTCGCTCATTTAGTATCAGATGAATGGGCTGGTAATGGTGCTGGACAACATCCTTCCTGTGTTGAAATTGTGGCAGGATAGTGTGGCAGAGACAGAGGGAGGGGGCTGTTACATTAAGTATTTGATACGTTCCTCTGCTAATCTGCAATGTCATGTGCCTAGTTTCTCATAATTCTTCCCAGTTTTTTCCACATTACCTTCTTTTCATTTGATCTTTATTATAATATTTTATGCTTGTGTTAACAGAAACAATGTCCGTTTCAACAAGCCCAGCACCACGAGAGTCCTCTTACTCCGATCACGTTATGCTGAGTCTCAGCTCTTGTCTGATAAAACAGGGCCGTGTCTTCTCTCTCCTCCAATCACAGACGTTACGGCTGCACTGCAGATGCAGGTGGTGGGATGATGTGCATGCATGTGGATGCTCTTGTTACATTGTTAAGCAGGCAATCCATCTGGACAAGATGAGGTAGGAAGACAGAGAAGAGAGGATTGTATGAGCTGTAATCATCACAAAGAAAAAACACTTAGAACCTACAGTATGAGTATGTTGCCCGAACCAAGCTTCCTTCAGCAGGATGAGTTGGCAAATGGTGGTGGTGTCATAAAACTGAGGTAATGCCTTCTATGATGATATATATACGCAAGTAACGATGCCACTAACACACCACAAATTTATCATTCAACCACAAGGTGGGCATGCAAACGTTGAAATAAAACATAGACACAAATTTGTAATACAGAGCGTTTATACAAATTTCCACCATGTCTCACGCCTGCGTTTAGAGAATGTTGGTCCAAATCTTTTGTTTTGGCAGACTGTGAAAATCATTTTGACGGGTGTTCGTCTTATCTGTTTAGCATTAATACAGCCATGAATGATGTCAGAGTGGTTTAATGTAGGGTCTATGTTGATTCTGGCTGAAGGACCTTTTCATGCAACATGTTTACTGTCGTACTCAGTAGGCCGACAGCAAAACACAAAAGCGAACACACACACGCACACACACACATATATATATATATATACACATATATATGTGTGTGTGTGTGTGTCCACTCTATACATAAAAAATATAGAGCTGGTGCTGGGCTCTTGTGTGTAGCACTGTCAGTTATGAGTAGTGTTGGTCTTCCAATGGATTTTCCCTTGTTTTTTGATAAGGGATGATATGTCCAACTGGTTTTCAGGTGATTTGAGATGGGCAATATTAAAGATGTAGAACCCAGTATAATTTGTATTGTATACTCATGACCCCACACTCTCTGTATAGAAACATCCGTATTCATCCTTTTTTCACCTTGTTGGAAGACAAACAAATAATCAAATGAGCAGCTACTTATAGCTTCATCATTTACTCATGTGGATAAATAAGAGCTATTCATTAGATTACAATGATTCATAACAGTTTGATTAATCAGGACTACTGTATGTACAGTGGAGCTACCCCTGCACTGTGAGCAACAGACCTCAATCAGCCTGAGTTATTCTGTGCTTAATTATGTGTCTTTGTGACTGAGCAAGTGAATAAGTAAAACCAGCCAGTCAAGGCCACCACACCAAAACAGTGCCAGATGTTTCATTCCCCAGTGATGACACAACATTTGAATGACTGAGTGCCTCTTGGGTACTCATCCAAACTCCCTCTCGTTCATCATCCCTCATTTCATTCAATCCAAAATCACATTTCTGGGCACATGTGCAACCTTGCCATCTCATACATACTGACACAGACACACCCGCCTACTTTCAAATGGCTGCCAGGGAAACACTTGAACAACACCATGTTTTCATGGAGTGATGAATGGCTCAACCGATCATTCAGTCGGAGTAAACAAGGCTTGATTTAATTGCACAACACTGGTAAGCATGTGATAGTGAACATGCTATAATCTAATGAATCATGATTTATATGTGTGTAGAGCTACTCAAGTTAATGAGGTGTATATTCTTGTGTGTGTGTGTGTGTGTGTGTGTCCCGGGCTGTCATCCTGTGTGTCCAAATGTTCATTTCAATCAAGCCTGCAACCACACCCACAATTCACCATAGCTGGGGAAACAGCTGGCTGAGATTTTGAAATCATCAGTGAAACCTACAAGCACAGTCAGAAGATGTCAGTCCTAACTATAGTCATGTCTGTTCCTCAGGTCTGTTAAGCAGATTGAGTTTAACCTCCTAACATTAGTGGTCTCGCCTCTTAGAGCTGACCTGTTAAACCTAATTTGCACACATTTGCATATGTAAATGTAATAGGCTTATAACAGAAGAACTGTAAGGCCTAAATGCCTCTATGAGACATCGTTTGAAAGGTGACATCTAATTCTAGAAAATGTCCCGCTTTTGCATGTGACTAGAACCCAACCCAAACTACATCAGTTCAAATAATTTTGGGGGATTTTTAGGTCCTCGTTTGTTTAAGTCGTATTTCATAACGACCAAAAGAATATACTTTATACAAGAACAATAAAAGGCTTCAAGGTATCTTCAAGAAGCTTTAAGGCCTCGAGGCCTAAGACAGGCATTATTTTTTCACTGATACCCATAAGCCTTTCTAAAAGGGAAAGTGGGAGAAATGTGTTTAACTCTTTAATATGAATTTATGAAACACTAGAAAACATACTGCGGCATTTTGTTTCATTGGAAACGTCGGCCGTCAATTTACTGTCAATAAAGCGCAAATGCAAATCCCTTTTAATCCCTCAATTTTTTGTGGTTTATGAACTAATGGTCTGTGGGCCATTATTTCATCATGCTGGAGGAACAGTGATATAGAAACAGATGCAACACCAGCTTGTTAGTTCTGCGGGTACACAATGCTTGTGTATGTTGATAAATCATACACATGTAAGTGCAGATGAATTGCACAAAATGAACTGAATATC
>OMNW01009459.1:0-29274 GCA_900303245.1 Selene dorsalis
TGTGGCAGGGAGGCAGACGAGATGGAGGAGGAGAATTAAAGTGCAGGGGAGATGTAAGTGGAGACGGAGAAAGAAAAGCAGTGGATGCTGAACTGAATGAAGCCCATTTTGACTTTTAGTGACACTCTGAACACCTTAATCTTTGTCCACTCTTTACGCCTATTAATAGTATACTGTGTACCTTGTCAACCACAATCAGTATGGAAAGAAAAACCTATATGTATATTCTTGCATGTTTTTCGTCATATTAATAGAAAACCTAAGAGAACATGATTGTTTTGACTTTACATGGAACAAAATACACATGACACATTTTAATAGTTATCTATTTTCAAGTAAGTTTGCCTAAAACTTAAGCTTCCGCTCTTCTGGATCTTTCCAAGTGATAAAAAGCAAAAAATGAACCAGCCTGGACTTTTCTGGCCAAACTGACTTGGACAACACTGGATGTTGTTATTTTCCAAAAATAAGCAAAAGACATGGAACCAATTTCTAGAATTTATTTTTTAGTGTATATGACGAAACTAGCCAGTTTGACTCAGCCACCACATTGGGTTAAAAGCCTAAGCTCTCACTAAAGCTCTGTGTTGCTATGAGGAGAGAAGTCCATCAGCCAGCTGGGCCTGAGCCTCAACTCCTCCAGCACAGCTCTCGCACAATCTGGACCAACCACATTACAGCCAAAGAAGAAGAAACATTCATCAGCCGCTGGACATATACTAGAAATACTCTGTGCTGTTTAGCGTTGAATGGATGATACCAACTGGCAGATTGTCGTGAGCAACAATAAACTGAGAAAGACCAGCAGCGAGTAAGCGACCACAGTCTGGTCACCACTTTGACTGGTGGACACGCACAAACCTGCTATCCTGAGAAAACAGACACAGCCGTGCCAGCAGCAAGATAGGAACACTGCAGTCTCTAGAAACACATAGGCACCGAGTTCTTCACCAAAATAAAACTCAAACTCCCTGAAACCGAAACAAAATTCAATATTTACTCTTGAGGGAAGTGATATTGCCATCGAAGCTGCAAAATATGTCAGAACTGTACCGATCCCCCTCAAAACCTGCCTCCCTATTTCTGTTTCTTTTCCCTTATAAGTCTCATCAGTAACGTTACAGTCATCTCATCATATCATATCCGCACAAAGTTTTATTTTTATATGTTTCTGAGCTATTCATTACAATACAGTATAAGGTTGTTATGTTAAAGCAAACCTCAATGATGAGAAGAATGTATAAAGCTGGTGTGCATGTGTGCAGGAAGAGAGAGTGTAGTGATTATTTTCGAACATACGGTAATTGTATATATTGTATCATGAGATAATGAGCAAATGACTTTTTTTGTTTGATTTAGAATCATATTATGTACCTTAACTAACCCTAAATTAGAGATAGGAGATAGGAAAAGAAAAGAGACGAAATGAAAATGGAAGACAAAACAAGAGAGAGAAGGAGAGAGCGAGAGAAGGTGAGCTCCAGAAGTAAAAAAGTGAATAAGTTGAAGATTACTCTTTCAGTTTCTGTGTGCAATGCAGGACTCCTTCACAGCAGACTGACCAAGCCTCATAAAGCACCCCTGCCTTGCATATCTCCCCATTGGGGCTATTATCTTCACACCTCTCTGCCCTTTCTACCACCACAAATGTTACCTCCTCACCATGGCACCCTCTCTCGCACCCACGTATTCCACTCTACCTTCAGGCAGCATTGTTGGTGAGGCCTGTTTCAGAGGTTAAACTGCTCCCAGTCAACCATGATGAATCTCTCTGCTGAGCTCACACTGTTGACAAAATAACAAACTTGACTTGTGTGCAGCACTTTCTTTAAAAGGGGATGAAATATACTTTGCAAAGAACAGACAGACTAACAATAAAATGTCATGACATCAGATGCAGGATAAACAACCTGCATGCAAATGGACATTTTGTTTTTTACTAAGGTGTCATTAGTACCTAAATGACAAAATCTGTCATGTTATCACCTTCCTGCAAAAGGCCTTTTTGTTTTTTCTGATCTAACTTGAAATGGTTCAAATTAAGGCAATTTACAACACATGGTTCAAAGATGAGGCAGATCATATTTTGTAATTTTGTCATTCAGAGTGAAATGTCATATACAAGTTATCCCACTAACTACTGTCTGGCACAGACTTTTACTCTGCTCTTAAAACAATTAAAAACATCAACTGCTACACTGGATGACATGTTCAAAGGAGTTCATTACATCCCAATCCTGCTGCCGTAGCTTTAACTCTGAATACAGTCCTCAGCAAATTCTTCATTACTTCATTAACTACATGTTCTTGTTTTATTTTTATTAAAAGAGGTGCTTTTTAAGAATATTTGGTCAATATTTAGGTTCTCATTTTGAGTTATAAATGAGCTTAGGGCTGAAAACCACAGACAGAGAGGGAAAGTCAGAAAGTATTGAGACGATTTAACATAGTCTTGGTTAGTATAAAAAAATATAATAATAATATAATATAATAACAATAAATATAAAAAACCTTGTTCTTCAAGGTTAAGGGCAATTCACGGTCGTTGTTATCAGGCAACAGTCCGTTGCTATGAAACGAAACAATTTAAACTGTGTCAAGGTTGAACAAAAGATTGGCAAACTGCAGTTACAGTGCACCTTCCAGTATCAACATAAAATATTCATCGTTTGCTTGAATCCTGTATTCACTTTATTCTTGGTACATTAACTGTAAAAGTCTGTGTTTGTACTACATTTCTTCCAAGCTTTGTTGACCTAAACAGCAGCCTTGTCATTTTGAAAAAGAGGTAAGAAAAACATAGAAACATCTTAGAAAGGACAGTTTTCATTAAAAGAAACAAACGACAGAACATCCGCCTCAAATGTTTTTCTCAGTGAATATGGTGAACAAAAAGATCAGCAAGACAGTCAGAGAACAAGAGATAAAGTTCAGTCATTGAAACCTCTCAGGGCCATAACAAGATCCAAAGTTATGCAGCAAATCAGCCAATACTTGATGTTCTTGGAGCTGATTCTGGATGTTCTTTCTACTTCCCTTGTGGAAATGCTCACAATTCTTTATAGAGGTTTTTTTCTGAGTGGAAAAAAAACCCTCACATTTGGTTGCATTGAAAATAGGGATGTGTGGGTGGCTGCGTAGGCGGGTGGGGTAGAAAGGTGGTGGTAGTGGTGGGGTCTCTATAGTAGTTTTTGCCTGCAGTGATAATGTGGCTGATTAATAAACAGCATGTGGTTATCTTGTCTCGAGAAATGGGAATTAGTACGATGTTAGAGATAATTAAAAATAGAGGAATGTGAAAATTTCATGGTATGATAATCTACCAGGAATATAACACATAATGCAGATTTCAGGCTCTGTGTTGACTGGCGCTGGTATTCTGTTACAACTGAGGCTTTAGATGAAACCTAACTGCCATTTAAATATATTACATGTGATAAATAGTTGAAATAGTCTACTGCATCTCACATTTATGGCTGGAGAAAGGGCGTAAAGAAACATTGAGTCGATAAGCGGTAGACGCAAATACTTCTGTCTTTTTCTTTCTTCTGGAAATGATCTACACCACGAAAGTGTGTAATTATTCTTACAGTTAAAATTATGATGAAACATAATGTACATTACATTACTGACGATCAATTTCAACATTTAATACTTTACTTTATCTACTGCATTAATTCTAATTCTCCATTACTTGAAATCTATCACACTATGCTCTCATCTAGACCAGTGCTATGAATGTAATGAATCTTTCTCTCACTGAGACATAATGTGATCTTCCTTGTTTTTCTCCCCTCCCTCTGCCTCAGACACTCACTAACCAGTTTATTAGACTCCTCTATTTGGTGCTGTAGTGGTTGTGTGCTGCTGGTTGGCTGTGACTGTGGCTGTGCAGGCTCCCAGCAAATAGAAACAATTGAGTGAGATGTTGTTGTACTTGTATTTGATGACCAGGGTCAAGACTGACACCATAAAACAATATCTCACCACTATCTACCACTATCCACTATGCATGAAAAGCCTGTAACAGTATAGTATCTTGTAGAGGAAATAATGTGACATCACTCCATACTTAAATCTATTTTCATTTTATTTGATTGTATTTATTTCTCTATGGTGTTAAATATTTGTGTGTCAATAGGCAAAAGGGCAACAGAAAGTTTGAAACAAAGCTGAAGTTTAAGACATCTATAAAAATGAACTCATAAATTCAAAAATATACGAATCGTGCTTCTATGTCTACTTGGATCACTGTTGTACAGGCTCTGGATGCTGTTTATCACTGCCCAATGTGCTGATAAATCCTTTACTCACCGTGGCATCTTCTACATAAAAAGGCTGGATGATGCTCTCATATGAACAAAGTGTTTGCTATGTCAGGTTGTAAGAAATGTTGAAACTGAGATTGGGAACTACTGGTTTCAGACACTGTGCCGGCAGATGCGTAAGCTTCACAAAACTGAAATGAAAATCAAACTATTTAATTTGATGTTTTTAAAAAAATACGCTTTACTATGTGAAACAAATGTCGACAAGAAGCTTGTGGGTGTTTGGTGCTTAAACTTAATGTAAGGTGTTTATTATAAGAGATCAGGGTTGCAATGAATCAATGAAAACAGCGATGAAACGGGTCTTGAGGCTGTGTGATCCACTTGTCATTGCAAGATTAAAACATAAATATATAAAGATTCAAATTACTCATCAAAACAAAACCAAAAAGTCTTTCTCACAACACAGCTGAAGTAAATTAATATTCTGTAAAAGAGAAAGCAAAGAAACTTTCACAGTCCTTTTTTCCACATTGTTAGCTAACTGCCACTGACTGGAGCTGATCTGGCAGCCATACAATCCATGTGCCAGACCCAACTCACAGTTGGTCATCTGCTGCCAGAATGCTGCAAACACTCAGCCACAACCAACACAGCTTGGCTGGTTACCTGGGAGCACCTGAATCCCTATACTCCTGTCTGCCTGCTTGATATGGAGAAGCATTGCTGGTTCAGAAGCTGCAGGAGAGAATGTGATCACTTCAAAAAGTAAGGTAACATGTCTCATAGGCTGCTCTCAGTTTGCAGCTGCCTTCCAGCCATCTGCATGTGACACATTTTCATTTTATTTTCATGTTCACAGGTTCAAAACCATTACAGCATTCCTTCTAACATCTTAAGATATTTGTGCGCTGTTGAGGCACTGCATAAAAGCCAGGCTGCAAGTGTGTGTGTGTGAGTGAGTGTGTGAGTGTGCAGGAGAGAACTCTAAATTTACATGATGCTCCTAGAAACAGCCATGTTTGCTCATTTCTCCTCCAGGTTGGAATTTCCTAAAACATGGTTTGTGAGTTTGATGCCGCTGAATGTCAAATATCAGAGGCCCGAGTGTCCTTGAACACAACAAGTTTTCAAAGCTGCCTTCACTTGCAACAGCAAGATAGTAATATAGCTTTGTAGCAATGAAACACAAATCATGAAAAACCACTGTTTTAATCAAATGCACATATGAAAAGATTTCTAACACATTTTTGTATCTAGATAGAAAGTGACATTGGTAAAAAAAAAAAAAAACATCTTAACTGTTATTGTGACTGCTACAGCGTGATGATGAAATAATAAGAAAATGCAAATAATTGACTCATGTCCCAATTCACATTGGCATTGCATCACCTTGGCTCAAATAAATGCATCATGTGGTATGGACCTCGGTATGCTCATTTTGTGAGTGAGTGAATGAGTGACAAATGGCACTACTTTCATTACATCCAATGCCCCAGCATTATTATCTGCAAGCTGCTCCTCCACAAATGATAGGCCTCATGTCTGAAAGTGTAAATCTGCGGCACGATAATGCACTGTGCGCTGTACTTGGAGGGAAAAAGAAAATGAACCTTTTTTTCTCACCCAGAGACTAATGACACCAGGGGAGTTTGAGAAATAGTGATGGAGGAAAAATTGTGCAGCAAATGCTTCTCAGTCAAGAAGAATTATTCCCTGTTAAGTGCAGGAGATTTTTTGTATCCGTCCCCCTTTTCTCTCCCTGCCTCTCCACCTCTGTGTCTCTCTCTCTCCTCCTCCTCACTCTCTCCGACATGTACTCCGGTACGCCGGGAATTCATTCAGTAGATTGCTCCAGTTAGAAATGACAAAACAGAAATTGGAAGCATATTTCTCTTACGGAAATAACTGAGCTCGGGCTGTGGAATGAGTAGCATAACACTGATGTGCTGAGGAATAGAAGGAGGAGCCTTGCGTGGCGTGTGAAGCATTTCAGATTTTTACAGTCCACCTGTCTCACAGATATTGGCAGTGATGTGCGTCACACTGATGAACACATTCATATTAAATGCTGTAAAATCAGCAGGAGCTCTTGCCACCTTCCTGTACGGGCAGGAATGGAATCTGTTTTGCACAATTTTCTTGATTTTGAATCACAGCCTTAATATCGCAAGCAGAGGAAAGAAAGGAAAAACTTCATTTCAGTCCAGGTAGAAGCAGAATGTGCACAAAGCTGCCATGGATGTTGAAAGTGGGAAGATAAAACATAAGCGAGCAAAATGAAAACTAACACAGAAATGATACATGAATTAATAAGACACAGAAATTAAAACACTAATTATAAGAATAAAATAATAATAATAATATTAGTATTAAAATGTATGCAGTTCTGTTTGTATAGCTCCAAGCTTAAGTAATTCAGTGCTCTGCAGCATCAGTGAGGCCTTGGTCAGCCGTTTTGGACGTACAGTGCAAATTTTAGTCCAAACAAATCAACAGAAGAAAGAAAACTGTGAGTGGGTGTTTGGATTTAAGATTTATGCTTTACTTGTAAAACCTAAGCTTTTGATTGGCTTGTCTTCTTCAAACCCTGGAACTGTTCAGTGGGACTGTCAGCATTTTTAAGTTCAAATATAAATGTGTCATGTTTTGTTCCAATGAGAGCAAGGTCGCTATTATTTTTGGGATTATTATTTGTAGTCCTTGGTTTTTAATGGTGTAAAAAGCAGAACCAAAACTGATTTTGCTCTCGATCAACAACTCTTCTGTTACGATCAAATTGCAGCAAACATTTGCAGCCATTTTCTTTGCCGGGTCCCTTCACAGTCACACATGTTGTTATTCCGTCTTGACAAACTGTCAGTGGAGTATAAAAGGATACTGAGTTACCAACGTGGCAAAGTGGGGCCAAAGACCACTAACGCCTCTAAAACACAGGACTCCATTCAGTCACTGAGCTCCGGTCTGGCACATTTAATTCCCCTTGAAAGCACATGTTGTTTTTACACCTTTGTTTTCTTCCAGATTTAACAGACAAGATCTAGCACGTTAGCTTGCAAGCTTTTGGGCTGCTGGAAGGTGGATGTTGTTGTTGTTGTGGTCACCCCTGTGTTAAGCTAAGCTAACTGACTCGTGGCTGTAACAAATGTAAAATTATTCCTTCAAGTGCGTCCTATGTTACATTTCATAACTTGACCTCAGGTTTGCGGAGCTGCGTGCCAACATCTGCATGGTGCATAGTGATCACTGTCTTTGTGTTCAGCCAAATCAATCAATACGCTATCAATCAGTCAATAAGGGGCAGTTCATTTATTCTCCATTAGACCCCCTAGCAGGTTATGTGAGCAAATTACATTGTCCATTGTGTGTATTGTGACAGTATGATAGTGGGTGTCCAGAGAATATAGCAGAGCGCCAAAAACAGTATAATAGTGCTATTCAACATCATGATAGTGTTTGGAGAACAAGTAGATTTATGGCTTCAACGGTCTCTCATATAAACCTGGTCTTACTGGTCTCTTGACAAATCTGTCTGCATATTCCCACTTATGTCCCTCTCATATTTCAACTTGTTGTTCTCAGCAGTCATTTGGCATATATGGCCTTTTACCTTTGCTTCTTCCTTACTTTGTACATCACATAGTAATGTTTGTGTTATGTTGTGCATTAAGCTGTTAAGTGTTGATGTTTTTCTAGTCCTGAAATAGCATTAAAATACAATTCAGAAGAACAACATTGCAAAGCTACACATGGTTATATGTTAAACACATTCACTTATGGCTTTTAAACAATTACAGTCAATTAAAGTTTTTCATCCATAGAAATTATGTTTTTGCATTACACTTTTCAAATGGCACAAAAAAAAGTTTTCTAACCTTGTTTCATTTCAAGCTAGAAGGAAACTTGTGTTGCTGCACTTTTAGCTTAAAGCTTTAGATTAAAGTTACTGTTGGTGGGAAATCTCTGCCTCTTGTTGTGATTTTCTCGATTTTTTCGAAAATTTATGCAAAGTGTTAGTTGTCGAGAGAAGCTTTTGCTTTCTGATTCAGGGGGACTCGCAACAAAATGGGATGTTTAGCAAGGGTGCTTTAGATTGCAGGAATACCTTGTGCTATCACACTCCTGCTGGAAACAACCCACTGTCTTCACGTCTATGTTTGAACCTGGGGCTAAAAAACAGAGGTGAAAAAATGTGCACACAAGTGGTTGGGTACAGCAAGTCCTCCCCATTAAACAGCAAAATATGTTATTTATCTGTGCCCTCCAGGACGGCACACAGGAGTGTTTTCTGCTCTAACAGGATGTTATGATGCGACAACACCTCGGTGAAAGTTTGGCTCAGCTCAGGCACACGTGTGGAGGGTGTACATCTAATCGCAAAGCTTCATCAAATTTAAGTGTTAACAGCGTTGCGTAACAGTGGTCTGTTGTGTAACAGTAGTCTGCCGTGTGAAAGTCTGATGTTTTATTCATCTATTCACCTCTTCCTTACACTTTGTTTCTCCATGGGAGAACAACATCACCTGACTTCCTCTTTTGCCCCCCGTCATAATTCCTGCAAATGCTAATAGGCTTTGTCACTTGAATGTAAGCATGGGTCCTTGTGGTAACGACTAATGCTGTTGTTCCTGCAGTGCACAATGCCATTTGCAAGTGTTTTGAGATCTATTCTCCCCCAAGAGAATCTGCTGCCTGTTTCCTGCTTAAATGACAGACAAATGAGTGAAATAACACTCCATCAATCATGCAATCTCCTTTTTACAAGTTAATATCAAACTCAAACTTGTTCCCCATCCTTCTCCAGCCCTGGACATCTTAGGAGTCAGAGAATGTTGTTGCAGCTCCAACATAAATAATGCTCATAACTTCACAAGTGGGTGTAGACAGGCCCATGTAACAATTGCCTTTTTCAAGTGAAAACCCAGTAGGTTAACCTGAAACTGTGAATGGCAAGCTGGATAAATTAAGTCTTTCATGTTTACCCTGATAAATGCTTCATTATGCAGCTGCCCACTGCTTTTGTTACTTGCTGAGGTGCCTGCTTTCCACCCTCAACAACCCGTCTATGACTATGTAGCCATCTGTCCTATCTCGTCGGTGACTGCTGTTCGCACCACTGTATCACTCACCGTCTGCATCGTCTCAGACTCGCATTCAGTCTTTTTCATCCACAGTAGTTGGGCAGACTAGATTATTCATGTTGCTTGTGGGAGTACAGGTTAATTCATCTTTTTTAAATATCACGCTAACATCTGATCCTCTGCTCTTATACAGATTTAAAATACAGTGTAGTGCAGCTTTCACTAACATTTGCTTTTGGTTTACATCTGAAATAGATGTATGATGAATAAAATGCACATCTATAAGGAAGCTGATTTCCATGCCAGAGTTTAAATCCTGAAATGAGGCAATTAACTTAAATTAATGCTTGATATTATAAATGCATGTGTTGCATATTATGAGCTCTGTTTGCATTCCCTTTTCTATCTGATTTCCACAAAATTACTTTTGAAACACAATTTCCTTTGCTTTCCACTATGGAAGTCTATCACATTAAAAGGGACTGTCTACAGTAGTTACCCTAATATTACTGCAAACCACCCTTATATTCCATAACTGATCAGTGATACAACCACTAGCATGGTCTGACATTTGGAGTCAATGGGTCTCATTCATGAAACGTGAGTAAATCTGTGTGTAGATTTGCACATAAAAGCCCACACTACTAAAAACCTACTCCAGATTCCTGAACGCTGCAGGAAACTTATTTGCTCATAGGCAGTAAGTAAGATCATTAATGCCAACCCATCGCAAATTGACGCGCTCCCGGTGATCAGCAATTAGCGTAGATCCCCGCCCATGAATGACCATATAAGGAGACGATGACCACCATATAAGGAGGTAGGTGCTTCGTGTCGACCTGCGATCATGAAACAAACAAGGAAAGACAGAAAGAAAAATGAGAGATCGGGAATCGAAGTAGTTCTGGGTGAAGTGGGGTTAAAAAAGTGTATTATATTTCTTCTGTTAGTAGTAGTGTGACTGGGACAGATAAATGGAAGGCCTGGAAGGAGTTAACACATGCCGTGAAAGAAGTGTGTTTGGTTGAAAAAACCATTGAAGAAGTGAAGCAAAAACAGGTCGACATGAAACATGGAACAAAACCACATAAACACACATTAAAACAACAACAGCCACGGGAGGAGGCGGCTCTTCAGTCACAGCTGTCTGTTGCAGAGGAGCATCAATGGCAACAACACATGAAGTTGTATTCTTGCAGATAAAACATGTAGATTTTGTGAGTAGCTACTAAAATATTGATGAATGCGGAAATCCGCGTAAATTTCTGCCTGCACACACTTTACACACAAATTCGTTCTGCTCGCGTTTGCTGAATGAGACCCAAATATGTGTTGTTTGGAAGCTGGAAGTCACCTCTGAGCACACAAAGTGATATCTTGTGAACTCTGAGAAATAGTCCAGTTGAATTTCAAGATGCCTTCATTTGCCCTGCTGTGAAGACATGGTATTAATAGACTAGGACTTCTTTTGGAGCAGTGTCATTGTGTTTTGACTGATCTACTCTGAGCCCTGTAGTAGCTCCAAACATCCAGTATCTCATGTTTTTAAGCATTTATGAGCCTCTCCCTGAAGGACCTCTCCTTTTTAGTACTCATTTTATAACCACTCCACATTTTCTCCTCACTTCCTCTGACTGTCTGTTTTCATTCACTGTTGTCACCTGTTGCCGGATGCCTCAGCTGTTCTTTCACTGCAAGAACTAACAAGCCAGAGGAGACATTGATTGATGACATTTTTACCAATTTCCCCACTCACTATTCATGACAGGCAGCACTGCCTCTGAGTTCAACCCTTCACTTGGTTTCTTTATGCTACACTTTGATCACTGGCCCGTGCTGCCGGTCGCATTATTAATCTGACTGTTAAAGCACTGGATGTTGTTCCAGACCCTCCCACATGGTCACACTGTGGTTTGGTTCAAACTCATGTAAATGCATTAGAAAACTAATTTTTAAACTGAACAAAAAGAAAATGACCACAGTGTAAAAATACTACATAAGTAAAAATAAAAGTGTTTAAAGTATTTAAGTGCATTTTGCCAATTCAGTTGAAAGCATCAAAAGTAAACAAAACAGCACTGTGGTAAAAAGTATGAAGTAATAACAAATGTAAAAATTTAGCAATGTAACTCCAAATTGCATTGTGAATTTTATCAATGTTGATAATTATTTGATAAATAATTAGAATAATAAAGCCTTGAGGTGAGTTTATGTTGAGTTAAAGCAGAAGAAATAGGATGCCCCTCTGTAGAATTCAGGAAGTCTAAGCTGCAGAGGAACATTTGCAAATCAGTTTCACCACTTTTTTTTTTTCTTTTGAAAAGATAAGTGGACAACTAAACCTTCAGTTATGGCGGACACGTAGATGATTTCAGAGTTTGACAGCAGAATGCTTATGTTGTTGTTGGTAAAGATTTTGGTGTCGGCGTCGTGGAGGGAAACAGCAAATTATCCCCAACCAGCCCCCATTTACACTGTCGTTGGATGCTCATACAGAGAGAAATGCGTCACATAAGAGGCAGAAATGATTTGTTCAGAGCAGCAGCCTAAAAAGACCAACATACAAAGCAGCTTCAAAACATGCTGTATTTAATGTTCCAGGTACGATGATAACTTGTCCTCAGCTGGAAAAATTCTCCCTTGTTGTTGTCGCTCTTAATGTTGCTGCACGTAACCGAGCTGAATGCATCACAGTGTCTTTCTCTGTAGGCTGTTGAAAGACATTCTGAAATCACTATTTTAAGCTGGGGAAGTCAGACCAGGTTGAGGCAAAGTGACAGGCAACAGATGAAGACACTGAACATTGCAATATTTTTAATTTTTATTTTAGACATTATGAATGTTTTTATTGCCAAAAATTCCAGACATGCCATGGATGGTAAGACCTGCGTAAACTTGATGAAGTCAGCCAATTACACCTAATAAACCTGCGAATGTGGCTGCAATTAAAGGAAATGTAGCCAGAGGAGAAGTTCTCACTTTGAAGAGAGAACAACCCTGCATGACATTGAGGTAATGAACTCATAACATGTATTAAAATGCACCATCTGTTGGAATGCTATCCATGACTTGGTACAAGTATTTGTGAAAGTTTTTAACTAGTTTCTTTTGATCATGGAGTGGCTCCATTTTCTGAGTCATTTGGTGATGCTGTGCCACATTTTGTACTAACCGCCAATCAGAGCGTCCTGAGGGGAGGGACTGTCTGGCCATATTTGAATGAGAGACTGTTATTCAGCAATGTCCTGGTATAGAGAAAATGGAAAAAACAAGTGCATAATTGCTGCCCTTAAATGTGACAGGCTATCATTATTACTGGACAGCAGCTCTCTTTGGGCCAGGTTCATTCTTTTATAGAGTATATGATGTGGTAAATATCGAGCGGACACAAAGCCCTATACAGTGATTCAACTCTGTTGCCTCTCTCAAGCCCATAACACTTAAAAGCTACACTGTTATAGCAATTACAGTCGCACAGCTCTGATCATTTGCCAGAAGTTGGATATTTAATCTTATCGGAAACAATCGGCACAGGAGCAGCTTCCATATGCCTGATGAAAGAGTGTAAACGTGGTGTCTGTCGATGAGGTTTAAACCATTAAATTTGTATTTCTTTTTTATGAATTGGGCTGTCTGAGCTCAGAAAAGTGCCAGTGGCTCTGCCATGCTCCATTACGGCAAAGCATCCTGGGTGATGACATTTCCAGCTCATCTTCCAAATTTCTATTATCACAAACAAAGCTTTAGATTATTTTATTTATGTTTGCAACAGCATAAAAATACCTGATCATTCAAACTCTGCATTTTGCTCATGTTTTCATCGCTGCAATATCATGTCCTAATTAGGGCTACAAGTGAAAACAGCTTCTAAGAAATTGAAAGTGAACAAGTGCAGACACAGCAGGACCTTACAGGATGTCTACAAACCTCTATGCGCTATAAATGTGTGGACATTACTGATTAGTCTGTATTCATAAGCTTGTCAACGGCATCCACTCGATAGTACATTACCTCATATAATACCCTCTCCAAACTCTGGCCACTAATGTCTGTAGTTCTTCCTCTCAGGCTACATGCAACCACAACAACCTCCTCCTGAAAGATGAAACCCAGGGCAAAAACATACAACATTTAATGAAAATTAAAGGAAGGAGACTTTGTTGATTTTATTAATATTTTCATCAAAGTCTCCTCTCTCATCGTGACTTTCAGTCAGAGGACAAAGTTAACAAAATAAAAGCGAACAGCACAAAGATAGGATTTTGCAATGAAATGTGTACGATGTGGACCATCAGTTAGCCAGAAAGCCAGCTGCCATAACAATCACAGGGATTTATGTACTTGCACACTTGAGCTAACAGCTAATCACCCTGTTAAACCTAGATCAGACAATGATGGTCTGATTTCATCTGAGAGAAAGCAGACACAGTGTTTCTGTACCTTGACCTAATCAACACTCATTCGTTCATGAAGGAAGCGTGTTGAGAACAGAACACATTTGATTTTAGATAAAATATCTTCTGGCTCTTACCTCACTTAAATCACCAATCCCAAATGTTATTTACATCACATGTAAGCGATGTCTACCTAATCCTTTTCTGATGAGTAAAGGTAAAGGGAAAGGTTTGGGCTTCCAACAGTTAAGTCAGGCATCCAGATGATGCAACCACCACCAACTCCACCCCTCCTCCTGCTCAGGGAGGAACATGTGAACACAGGAGCAGAGGCAGCATAATCACCACATGACATGCATCTCCACTGCCAGACATTAAGGCGGATTAGGGTTCTCCATGCCAGTTTAATGGCATCTTCATGGGACTGAAATTTTGTTTCGTTTTATGGAATCAGAAAAAAACAAAAAACAAAAAAAAAAAAGTTCTTTGCATGGTCTTTACGGACAGATTTGTCATCTCACAGATGAATTTTTAATACTGACCCAGGGAGTTTTAAATCAAAAATTCTCAGGAACATACAACACTAACTTTCTTGGCATTTCTACAGTGAGAAAACCTCTCTTGGTCTAAGCTCTTGCAATCTGCAGTTTCTGCTTCAGCACTGGAGGTTGATTGACTTTGCTGTGCTAGAACCCTGCTCTATAATTACCAGTAATTACATGTTTCCCCTTCCATGCCAGTGTTTACATGTGTTGTGTTTAATTTTAGATTGCACCATTAAACGATTCCCAACTCTCACTTATTTGTGAGAGCAGTAATAATTATGGTGATTGTCAGTGCTGGGTAAAAGTAGGGAATCAGAAGAGGCTTTCAGTATTGAGTGAATGAGGGGCTGCATTTCCTGTTTATTGCTGCTGCTGATAGAAGATGAGGGGTTAGAAGCTGAGTGAGGTGACAGTTTCAGTCTAGACCTTTTTTTTTTTTTTTCTAGCGAGTGCATATGCAGATCTGTCTATCTGTCCGTCAGTCTCTGCAGTCTCATTTGGTAGCTGGCAGGTGAAAAGCCTACAGAGAAAGGAGACTGTGTCTTCCCAAATGTGGACAAACACCTGTCTCCCCAGCCTGAAGATTGTTGTTTTTAACAAACTTCAATTATTTCCCCTTAATGAGCTCCCGTAGTGGTTGATCTGCTCCCCCATCATCATTACTGTAGGGACAGCAGTTGCAGTGCTGGGCCTGACTGGCAGCTTACACAGACCTGTTTCCCCCGACTGACTGCAGGCTGCACTCCCTGACAGCTGGAAGCCAACTTCCTGGAGCAAAAACACACTCACTCTCACACTCACACACAAGCATGCAGATGGATGAACTTGTATGGCCACGCTAAGTAGATATTGGAATTTTGCTTCAATACCAGGATTACTTTTAATGGCTACAGAATCAATATCACTATTGCATAAAATACTTTTTTCCTCATATTTGAATATGAAAACCATGACCATTGTTTTATACCTGTATCATTTCATCACATGGAAATCTCCAAGGTGTCTTTTATGCTTCGGTTTTTGGGTTCTGGCTCAGTTAGGAAATTAGTGGGATCTCACCTCTCCAGCACCATCACTAATAATTCAGCCCTTCATTTTGATCAAGTTACGAAATAACACAAAAATGACAAATAATGGTCCATGATCGGCTTCATCGTGCCAAATTCCTGACCAACTTAGATGCATTCAGACTCAGGGTGGCTACATTTTAAACTATATTTCAAACCAACTGCTACAATGAACAGCCTGTAACTTATCATCATCCAGTCCAACTATTTTGATGCATGCATGAGTGTAAACCTCTGACGATGATATTGACATTGAATTTGAGCTTGCAGAGGCTTTAGCTTGCTCACTTGATGAAAGTATTGAATATTTATCAAATGAAATATCAATTTCAATCATTCAAATCTCCAATTCAATCTCAAAAGAGAAAATAAGGATTGCACTTATTTGTGATTACAACACAGAGGAGTCCTCTGGTCAAAAGCGGTATAAAAAGAAACAGCCATTACAGACCCACACAAGGCTGCTTTTTTACCTACAGGACCGTTCTGTTCTCAGTGTCTGTGTGATTTAAACAGTGACATAAATACAGTGGTAACATTTCCCCTGTCTTTTGTGACTTTTTGAGAAACTGTGGTTAAAAGTGCAATTGCTTCTTTCCAAAATATGTCATTCTGATGATTAATGTAACTTGCATGGCTTCACAATAGCTTTCATATCACATTTCACAGTATTGACTCTGCCTGCCGGCGTCACAAGCAGACAGAACTAAAAGAGCCTATAAAGAGCCTGAAAGAGAAGCTGGAGGGGAGAGTTATTGCACCGCAGGGTGCTGTATCTACATGGTCACCTGACTGAAGGCAGGACGGTTCCCTCCCCATCAGACAACACGACCCCTGTGCTCCAAAGTAGCAGAATGGATGTGACTTGATGCTGGTGATGATGTTTTCACCCAAATGGTGTCAAATGACAGAAGAGAGCTGGCACATTCACATCAAGGTAACGAAGGAGTTACTTTATCTGTGAAGTCAGAACATTTCATTATTTCATGTCGGGGACACAGCTGATCTTAGTGCTGCAAACTGACAAACAAACCTGCAATGAATTCACTTGCCTTGCAGTGAACCATGACATTTTTGTGGTCAGGCGCCCAGGTACCATTGGCCACTTTGTTTGGTTGATAATTAATCTTTTTTACAAGTATACATGTACTCAAGCACAATAAGGCACAGCAAAATGGCTCTTGGCACATTTGTCTTCCACGATGATAAAGAAGAGCAGCAGAGTGAGGGATCCTGATGTCTGCTACGGCAAAGTGTTTTATGCTTGTGCACGCTGTGTATTCATGATAGCATAACCAACCTGCTGTGCCTGGCTGCAAAGATATTGGCGTGGATTTAGTTTATTTCATTAACTCGCCTATAATTTCTACTGAAGTTGCCTTAATATTTTACATTAATTTAATTTCATTTGGTTTGGCTGTTAATCCTCAGTTTATTCTATCTGCAAGAGAATCACGACAGACTGTGAAATGTTTATTTATAGTTTGTCTCACTGTAATGGGTAATGACAGATTATTTTCTGCCTTTTCATATGTAAAATTAATTGTGGTTGCTGCGGTGACTTAATGCAAATTAATTTTGCTGGTGCTCTGTGTATGCACCCCTAAAATGCACAATAACCACATGTGCATATATATTTTTTTATCTTTTACCAGCTTCTTATGCAGTGGAACAAAAAAAATGGCTTCCTACTATTGATGGAAGAAGTATTCAGTTCAGTAAATATACAGTAAATGTGTTCAATAATGATTAAACAGAGCATTAGTTTAAGATGCAAGACTCCCCCAAGTCTCAGAACAGCCCCGTACAACATTATATACATACTATATACATATATTAATGGATCGTTATTGATATAAGAAGAATGCCTTCTCAGTTCTCCATATACTGGACCAATCTCAGTGTGTTTGCAAATTATATCTAACATAACTACTTTATTGAGTGAATATATTATTTATTTATTTGCGAATATAAAAAAAAAAAACAGGAAACAGGTCATGTAGAGTATAGAAGGGAATGTGCAGGTGAGGTTGGAAACTCAAAGAGGGCTACACATAAAGTAACTGAAAGAAGTTCAAGTACATCAAAGTTTCAGTTTAGCAAAGTACTTGAGTAAATGTGGTGAGATTATGTTACTGCTTCTGATATTATTAATTTATAATCCCAACTTTTAAAAATAGACTACAGCCTAAAATGACAATGGATTTGAGTGATTCCTCTAATATCATTTGTCAAGCTATTCCGCGTTAGATGTTTGACTGTTTTGAGAGGGACTGCTGGAAAATATAGCGAGTCTTACATATCCTCTGTATGAGTGGGTCAAATATAGTTACAACATGAATATTTGCACTGAGGGGTTTCGTCATTAAGTGTCACCATTGTCAGTCACTGCTAGTGCCACCTTTGCGAGTCACAGGACTCTGAGTATCTAATGAACGGGCCAGCTGTGAGCAGTGGACCCACGAGCTGCCAGCAGCATCACACCGAATGAGACGAACACGGTGACCTTGATAGCCAGGCTCAGTGTGGGAAAAAGAATGAAGACTGACAGAAATGTAATGAAGTGTTTGGGAATATTAAGTGCCATTCTCACTGACATTGGATTGCAGTTTAGAGGGGATATTATTCCAAAATTGCCCGTTGCAACTATGGAACGTCTGTCCAGGACTCAAAGTCACCCCATGAACCACATAAAGAGAAGAACTCAAATGCTCTGGGGTGATATTGCAACCTGTGATGAAATGCAGCCAATTCCCTGTTTTGCTTTGATTTTTATGAAGTTGAGATACAGTTGCCAGCATCAGAGCAAACTTTAATTTCAACACCGGCAGAGGTGAAGTGTTGTGCTATTGTCTAATTGCCCAGGAGGCGAAGACATTTTACTCTACACATTACATATAAGCAGACTGTGTAGTATTTGTCTGTTTTCCCACAGAACTATTTGCCACCCTCCCATTTTTCTGTGGCCAGGATCCCCGCTCCGTCGAACCAAGATTGCTTCTTGATAACACTGTTCTCACTCCTCAGTCCCTACTACTCACAGCTACAAACACTCTGACAAGATTCAGAATGGGAAAAAGAAAAAACAAAAATAATGGCAATATGTGCTAAGTATCTTACACATATCTGGAGATGAAAAGCAAGATTTGTGTGTTCACTCTTATACTCCAGGTGTGCTTCATCTAACAGTGATGTCAAATTTCTGGGATTTCAGGGGAGCTTTTCCATCAGGGGACTATTCTGTGATACGCCAACACTGTTGTGTCCAGTGAAGTGAAAATTATTGAGGATGGTATCAAGCGCTACAAACTTTTTCCGAGTATTCATACTGTTTCTGACAGCAGGCGTCAGCATGGGCTACACCAATTTACCACTAAATCCAACAGTAGCTTTAACTTTTGCTGTGGATGTCAAATAATGAGCAATATCAGTTTCAGATCATCTACATTGTGCACAGAATTCTAGAGCATCTCATTCATCAAACCAGGCATTAAAACAGGACTGAACTAAGCTCTCAGAAACTCTGGCCTCTTTACTTTTCATTCACCTCAATACTTTCATCACCAAGAATGTGATTCTCCTAATAACCATGCAATCAAACTCATCTCAGGAATACCTTTCTAAGATTAAGGAGATTTAAAAGAGTTCAAAGTCATACAAAACTAAAAATGTTGACTCTGCATCCTCAACTTTCTGTTGCTGTGTGTTCTCTGTGGTGTACCAGCTCTGTAGCTCCAGTGCCACTGTCATTCAGGAGACCATAATGATAAAACCATTGTTTTGATGGATGATTCAGGGATGGTGGGTGAATCATTTTTGATGCGCCTTCAGGAAATTTGCACCATCACAGTGACAAACCGAGGGTGCAGGAAAACTCAGTGAAAACTCCCTGAAAAACTTACCAAAACAGAGGAAATTGGGATCCAGTCACATAAAAGAGAAAACTTTCCGGTTTATATATCTGACAATGCGAAACTATAGCAGAGAATTTCCACAAAATAAAACTTTTTTCTTTTCCTAAACTAAGTTCGTCATGTTTTGTGACCCAGAAGAAAGGCAATCATCACATCATAACTGCAGGTTGAGACCAGTTCGGCTTAAGGAGCGGGATATTTATGGACATATTTTTGTGTTGTTTCACATGAATAAAAAACAAAGTCTATGAACAAATCTGAAGGAATAAACTGAATTTGACGACGCTTTTTTCCATGAAAAGATGTATCCTGCTGTTTCATGAGGACATTGCAAACAGGAACTCTCAAACAGGGAGTTGGTTTAGGACGCTTAAATGTATCCTGCAATATCTTCATATATGAAGAGAGTAGTGTTAACATTTTCTCACCAAAGTCACTGGGGTATAGTAGATGTGATAAATGCTTCTTCTTCATCATAAAACATTTACAGAGCCACTTTTTGTGTGAATTTTAAACCCAAGTTGTGCATCAGTGTTTCCTCGCTTATTCCTTCATGTGCAAACTCATATATGCATACATGTGCATCAACAGATAGAGAAGCCACATATAAAAAACATTGCTCCATTGCACTGCTCATGATCAAATAGCCACGCAGACATGCTGAAAATGTTTGTGGTGCATATAGGTTTTATATCCCACAACTATTTATTTAATTGTTACATGTCTTAATTTTCTGCACTTGGTTGTCCTTTTCATTTAACACTACTATTATTACAATTGTTTCACCTCGGTGGAAGCGGATGTTTTCAGGATGTTCTGGGGACTGTGAAGACAGTTATTGAGGTTTACACAGGAGCCACCTGTGGATTTTCAAGTTTATTCCTCTTGTGCAATGTGTTGTGTTTTCTGTCTCAAAGATTTGTGTAGTGGCTATGTGCACTCCAAATTGATTTGTTGGGATTTAAATCTAGGATATCACTGAGCCCTGTGCTGTGTGTGGGATGATGAATAAGTTACAGGCTCCTCGGGAAACCAGTTGCCGGCAAGCAGGGCATTTTTGTCCCATAATGAGCTTGTGACTGATCTAAGTAGAAGATAATTATAGATTAAACATGTAATCCTAAAGCTCCAAAGGCAAAGAAAGATAGATTGCTAGATTAGTTTTTCAGCAGAGCAAGGATTTGGGACTTTGCAGGTGATAATAAGGTTGTGAGACAGAGACCTGCAGTGCTCTGATATGCCTCTAAGACAGGATTGGATTCAGAGGAACCCCCATGAGAAGAGGTGTCCCACAGTGACACATCTTCTTTTGAGAAAATGGGTTGCATAACTCAGAGTTGTCATCCGCAGTGGTATTCGGGAACAGTCACCTCTTTCATCCCCGTCTAACTTGGCTTCATCACAATTACTTTCTGTAACATGGCCCCCTCAACAACAGCAACACAACACACACTCATGCACGGTTTATTTTATTCAGTCTGCATACCAGTCCATACAAGCTAGATTCCAAATTCCTAATTACTCACCCTCATAAAAATTCTCTCTGCTCGTCCTTTCCACTCAACCTGACACACTGTAGAGAGAGTTTAACTGGCATGAGTTCAGGCAGTGAGAATAACACTCAACCTACCTTCATCTCCATTTATCTATTCCTAATACATTTTGCATTAATGCTAATATTTGTAAATGGCGCACTGAAATGCAGCTCAATGTTGTTTGCTGAAATGCCTCACTGTTTGCGAATACGTCGAGCAGAAAACAAGGCTGAGCTAGCTTGAGGAGATAATGGGAAGGAGTGTGTGTGTGTGAGAGAGAGAGAGGAGAGTAAAGAGAGTAAAACTGCACCTAGCTGGCTCCAATATAGACTGGATGGACAGGCCTGGCTGGTCCAATTATACTTGAGCTGGGGTCAGGAAGAGTGAGAGGTGGTAATGCAAGCATTCATGTCACCTTGAAGAACTAGAACGACATGCTGACGGGGTATATTACAGTTTCACTGCTTTTACTGTGCACTACATAAATAAGTACAGTACATAGATCATCACAAACAAGAGTCTGACAACAGAAGATCCTTTATCTATGTCAGCGCCCACTCGTTGCCGATGCGCTCCAGTGCTACTAGCACTGCAGCTTCCATCGTCCCACATCTTAAGTGTTGCTGTGTGGCATTAAATATTTTGATTCTTACGTTTTTGATTGGCTAAAATCCAGGTTCAAGTTCAAGAGAAAAACAAAATCAAATTCAGTTGGCGTTTTCAAAATTTAGCTCTCAAAAAATAGGCTAATCTGCTACATCAATATTGTGCAGGTGTGATTTGATCTTATTTGATTGACAGTGGCAACATAAGCAAACAACCCCACAGCTGTCATCAGATGTAGATTTACTGTTAAATCCTTATCGGTGTAGCACCATCTTCCTGCCCTCTTCTTAACAAGTGAGAAAACCTTCAGCAGTACACACAAAGGTTTTCCAGCCTTTAATGTTTCCTCTTTTATTTCCCTGTATTGCCAATACACTCAAGTAATCATTAAGTTAAAAACAAATATCTTGATATTTCTGTCCCATAATACCTTTGCCTTATCTTATGATATTTTGTGTCAATGCTCAGTTCTTTATAAATGTGGTTAGGCCAAGCTCACTGAGCACCAGTGGCCAAAACTACACCCCATATTAGCTATCTGCAAAGCAGGGCTACGTTTTGCTGAGTTAGGATACATATGTGATCGGCTCCTCTTCACAACACACAAGAAGACGGTCACAAAATCTCGTAGAGCCAGACACTTTTTCCAACAGGACAATAGACCAGTGTTGCTTAGGGGATGCAAAACATATTCAGGCTCCTCTGAGGATGAACCAATCATCGTGTTTTATGAACATTGCAGCTGGTGGGTTGGGACTGAAGATTTTAGATTGAACACCAAACCATCTTTTAACCATCACACAGTTTATTTTTGTTTTGCTGCATTTTCAACCATCATCAGAGTTGCAATCAATCTAAATTCATGTTCCTTCTTTTCTGAGATACAAGGGAGCAACATTTTTGCCTGGAGTGGGTAATGTTTGATACTTGTTTGATGGCATACCACTCTTGTTTATGGTTCTTGCATTTTACAGAATCACTGGACTGTTTAATATTTAATATTGCACTGATTTCTCTGCATTGTGAGAAAAGTAATAACATAGAGTTTCTTGTGTTTTTCCGGAAGTCATCTCTCATTTTGTTGTGGAAATTTAACAAGCACAATTAACATGGGAACAATGTTATTAGGAAAGACATCAATTTTCTTTTCATTTGCTTTGATATTGCTCAGTTTTCTATTACAAATGGGACTTTATATGAACACCCTTGGTACTGACAGTAAGTTATTTTCCAGCAAATTTCAACTCTGTGAGGGCAGCTGATTAGTCTGACACAAGTGTTCCTCCAAGGCCTCTTCTGTCCTGTGTTGTGGTTTGTTTATGTGTCTGTGTTTGTGTGCATGAGTCAAAGTCTGCTCTTGTAATCAACCTCTTTTATTAGAGAGCTGTGCAGCGCATAGGTTTTTTCGTATTACTGCGGGAGCAGGTGGTTTGTCATTTTGGCCAATCGATATTTGATCTTTTTGTTTGTTGCATGATGGTGCAATAAAAGCAGGAGGCAAAATAACAGGGTGCTCCTGTGGGGCACCAGGTAGCCCCCAAGGCAGATAGAAAAGCCCTTAAAACCTCTCCCCAGGAGGCACAATGACCATGAAATTGTTGTGACAGACGGAGGAGTTGCAGAACGGATAAGAAGGAGAGCAAAATGGGGCAGGAGAGGAAATCACAAAGCAGGGAAGGTTTCGACGGAAGTGATGCTAACTTGTTTAGTGCTGCTTCAGCCAGAAAATGTTGCTCCTTTCAGTTGCAGCGTGTGAAAGGCTTGTCCCTGCTGATGAATGTGCTTTTTCCCCCAGTCTATCTTTAATGAGTATTTTTCAGATTTCTCTCTGACCCTCTCATCTGTCTGATGCATGTGATTGGTATTTGGTGGATCCCCGTGGGATAGAGCCCTTTAGAAAACCAACTGCAGAACTGCCCTGCGTCAGCCATGGAGCTGCACTAATATGAGGAACTGACCACTCTCGCACTGGCTAACTTAAAGCAAACTTGTTCATTCATTGCCTGTTTTAAAATATCAGGGGCATCTTGTCTGCTCAGACTGCAAGCTCTCATTACTCGGGCTTGCTCTCATTATACCAACTGTAGTGTCAAAATATGCATCACAACTGCCAAAAAGATGACACTGGCGAGCATATACATAACAATTTTTCTGTCTGCAAGATTGGAAAGGCAATTTAGGAATAAATAATGTCTGCATTCTACTTCTGGGGCATTAAGTGGTGTTTATGCAGGGAGATTGTCGCTCAATGTAAATATTTATTTGTTGTCATGCTTCCCTTGATTGATTTTCTGGCAACTCCTTTCTCTGGAAAAAACAGCAGAGGGCTTGTACAGCATTGTTAAACACAATTCCCCTGAACTGCAGCCACAGTCCCATACAAATCCATGATGACACAGGAGTCTATTTAATTTTTTACATGCTGCCTCCATTGTCCTCAAAATACAGCAAACCCAGCATGAAATTGCAGATGCATTTCTTTGGCTAAATTACAGCTAGCGGGCTCGGGCAGCGCTTCCTAAAATAGATGAGAGACAAGGGGTCAGTTACACTTTTGTCATCCGCTGATAGGAGCTGCTCATTCCAAAGTCTGGTCCACCTACTTGTGTCACCGGAGACAATTCCCACATGTGTGATGGGCACAAAAGCTGTCGCTTTGATTAATGAGACAATAACATTTACAGCCACTATTGAGTTTATTCTCCCTTCAATGTGTCCCCCTGAACTATGTAGTTATACTCGCAGATATTTTACTTTTATGTTCTTTATGTCTGCAGTGATATGAGAAAAATAGTACAGGAAATTCACTTCCCAGGTATAGCTCTCTCTGCCTCCCTATCTAACGACTTCCCCTCCGTGATCTTATCCATAGGCAGGTCATCCTGTTGTCACACAACATCACAAATCTTGACTCCTTCTCCGTTGCTCTGAGGGAACACGGGCGCAATAGGATGGCAAATACATTTCATGGCTATCAGCAACACTGTCGTTGCAAACACAGCATTAATTATTTATATTCAATAATCAGAACAGTCACAATAATCACTCAAAATCAGCATGGGGGAGATGTAGAAACAGCTGCTTATAGCCTGCTGTTTCCTTTCACGTGCTCTCTCTTTTGTTTTCTTGTTGACTGTCTCCACTCTCTTAGCTGAGGCAAAGGTTTAGTTACAACCACACAATTCAAATTCAGGTTAATGTTTTACTTAAAAAAACAAGCCAAGTACCGACTTGACATTGACAACAGTCCAACTGACTGATCATCGATCACAGAGACCATCCTCAGCTCAATTCACAAATAAGGAGGGCACTCAAAGATATTCCTCTTACATTTTTCAGAGCAGTATTTCCTTTGGTTTTGTTTTTGCAGAGCTTAACTCTCCTATCTGATGTTAAATAAAGCTCAAAGCCAGCAGCGTTTTAGCTTAGTTTAGCATAGAGACACAGATGGAAAGTCCTCCAATCTGAATGACTTTATAGTCTAATGTGTCTAATGGAGCATCATGACTTGGGTTCGGGAACAAACACCATTTCTGCTTTCTCTTTTCCCTCTTTCTTTCATTGCAGG
Source organism: Selene dorsalis (assembly GCA_900303245.1). Taxonomy (NCBI): domain Eukaryota; kingdom Metazoa; phylum Chordata; class Actinopteri; order Carangiformes; family Carangidae; genus Selene; species Selene dorsalis. Next base: position 24,979 of record OMNW01009459.1, read on the forward strand.
ATCCATGTGGGTGAAGGGGTAGATGCATGGGCTACACTGACGCCCTAAGTCTAATTGCAACTTACCCCCCACCTTCAGTGTCAGTATACGACTGATCTCATTTTACCTCTGCTCATCCCTTGTGCTCAACCCCATTTCATCCAACCCTCCAATCCATCTCATCTCTCTCTCCTCCTCTATCATCTCCTGCTATTCGAGTAAAGTAACTTGCATACTTAAATGATGCGGTCTTTGTCACCGATCACAATAAAACTCTATTCCACTCACAATGCCTTTATAAATGTGTGAATGAGATTAGTTTGTTCATGTGGGTCGATGCTGTGTGTGTGTGTGGGAGGGAACAGAATGGTTTGCTTGCCATGGTGCATGCTGAGTTTCTATGTGTGTTTGACTTATATGTGCATGTGTTTGTGCTGAGCTGTCAGGCTGAAACCAGGGCAGTGACAGGTCCTGACTGTGAGATTGACAGGCCTAGTGGGAGTTGGACAAGAGATGGATTTGGTTGCACTAATTGAACTGTAAGAGCAGTGGAGCTTTCAGAGCAGCCAGACCTCCCTCTGTTTTCACTTAAGTTGCCTGTGAGTGTGTTTATGTGTGTGTGAGACTGCATGCGCGTGTGCTTGCAGGCTGCATGTGTGTTCGCCCATTTGTACCCTTATTAATGACTCTGCATTCTGCCAGTGTTGATGACAAAGCATGGATGTGGTTCACGCTTTCCGTCGAAAGAACGCCTTGATTGAGATTTTCCTTTGCTGCTGTGAATTGTTTTTGACAGGCTGTGCCGAGGCCCCATGCCTCACCATTGACAGCTCTAGCTTTAGTCGGTGTTATGTTACATTTGCTATTTATCAGCAGCCTCAAAAGCTGACTTTATTAGGCCTGTAAGTCAGTCTGAGCCCTCAGCAAGGAACTTGTAGAGTCTTTAATAGGGCATTGTGATATCTACTGTACATTGTAGTTTCTGCAGTGTTTAACACAAAAGGACACACATTGCGGGTCATCATTCAAAAGTTGTGCTTGCACATATACTCATGCACACACGCCGTAGCCCTCTTCCATGACAGACTGATGAATTTTTTATATGTTTATCCATTTTAACTCCATGCCTGGTGCATTATTAAAGTGCTAGCGTGCAGCTTACATTAACCCTCTCAGACAGGGCAGAGACAGGCTAGGACAGGGCAGGCTCTCTCTCTTGCTCTTGCAGCTCGCTGTCTATCATCTATCATCATCTGTTCATGTGCCTCTGTCTGTTTACTAGCCCTGTCTCTATCCATCTCTGTCCTGCCTCTCATCCCCCATCGCAGCTGCCATCTTGCTTCTTGCAGCACCTCTGCAACACATTGCTTTCAGTCACCCCCACCTTCGATCTCCAGTGTGTGGGTATATATATCCATGCTGTCACAGAGTCCCTGTGCTTTCTCTCTGTCTCTCAGGAGTTATCCATCAAGACAAACTGTCTCTGCATCTGTCCGTCTGTCTGTCTTTTTCTCTCTATGTGTCTGTGCCAAGAGACATAGTCCTCCTCATGGACTGCCTTTTGAGGCTGACTCTGCTTTGGCCATGGAGCTGTGACAGAAACTTTAGAGGGTCTGTCTGGAGCAAGACAGTGAGAGGAAATTGAGAGGCCATTGAAGAGGTTATGGATCCCTATACCAAATCCTCTGCTGACAAACAGCACATCCGTCCACACTTCCAGTCGGAGGCTGAGATGGATTGGGTGGGTGGGGGGTTGGACAGGTCCCAGCTGGAGAGACAGCTATGAGTGGCGACACTAGTGAAACAACATCGACAGGGGATAAACTGAGTGATGAAAGAGTTTTAGGATGACACCACGAGTGTGAGCGTGCGTATGTTTATTTGCAGCTACATGTTCTTGTCTCTTTGCATTCATTCATATGGTGCAAGCAAGGGGAGGCAACCAGAAAAGATGTGTGCAGTGCTGAGGCACTGCAGAAGGCACGGCAGATTATGCCTGGAAATCTCTGCATACATGTGTCAATATTATGGCTGGGTTGTCTGTGGGAGACAGAGACACAGGGAGAAAGAGAGAGAGTAAATGTGAGATTGGCCACACTGTTAGCTGTGCCTGATTATGGACTCAGCTTCTGTCATGCCAACCTGACTATTGTAATACACCTTTCTTGGCACCGGGCTCTGGTTTCAGCTCTACCCGTCCCACCTGGGCCTCGGGAGGAACTCAGTTTTCCCTCCACAGACATGGCCTATTGATTGCTGTGTCAGAGGCCATATTATACCATCCCCTCATTGGACAGGTTTTATTCAGTCTGTCATGGGCCGTGCGAACAGCCAACAAATGACATTTAAACTATGGCTGGTGTACGCCTGTTGGACTGGAGCTGCCAGCCTTACTAATGGCTACTTTACAGATGGCATTTCACTCTTGGCTTATGAACACTATTAAAACACAGCTTGCTCACATGAGGTGGAGGCCACTCACATTGTTTTGGCCAATACAGTGTGGAGCAAAAAGGTCTAAATATGGCTCATTAGTTGGAGCTTTATATAGCTCTTGCAGAACTGCCTTTCTTCCCTTTCTGACCTGTATGCAATATATGAGAGAGAGAGAGACAGAGACACAGAGAGAGGGAGAGACATTCAAGGATATATACACAAGCATGTAATTGACTTGATCAACAGCATTGGTTGTATGTCTCATACAGTGAATATAAAGGTCACACTGGTGCCCAGTAATGCATGCAGCGCCCCAGAGGACCACCATACAGCGGAAAGTTTCCCAGCCAGTCCACAGACAACTAGAGCTGAGGTACCCATTAGCCACTAACCTGCTCTTTTCATCTCAGCAGTTCAGCCAAGCGCACCAGCTCATTTAGGTCCCATTTAGAGAGGAATCAGTCATTATTGTCATGGTATTAACCTCCTTGATGCACACCATAGCTCAAAGACATGTCAGAATTGGTTTAACGTACATTTAGATCTTGCTAGGTAAAGCTGCCTGGGTGATTGGTTCTCAGCTCACGTCCGCAGGCAGGTGATATGGTTTCAGGACTGTCTTTGATTGAAATGGAAACCTGATTATTAAATACAAATGGAGCAGAAATAACCATAGACAAATGCGCATAGTCACAGGAAACAGCCATTGCAATTGTTTTCATGCTCTGGCAATTTCAAGATACTTTTGTCCGCACAGCCTCATCAAATGACAGTGTCTTGTTTGTAGAACCATGATTTATATGTAGAGCATGTGTCATGAAAAATAAATAACACTGGGAACAGCATCTAATGCAGTGATGATGCAGCGGGGCAAGCAGATTGAGGTTACAATGATGTTGATGAGTTGAAATCCTGACAGTGATAACCAAGGTGCTGCTTTTACCTGCAGGAAAATGGCTTGTTAATAATTGTCGACTAACAACAGGGCACCCCAGAGGAGATTTATGCAATCCTAAAATTACAATTTACTATAAACATAATAAGTGATTTGAATAATGCAAATTGATATTTGAAAATGAAAAGGTTTTAACTTTCTTTATTATTTGCTTTGCCTCAAATCAGTCCATAACATAAATTAATAATACAATTGCTTTACTCTACAGTCTACCATTTCCTCATCCTGAGTCTTTGTTTAACTTTTCAGCTTTCTTAATTTTCTGGATCTCACTCTGCATTTAAATCAAATCTCTTTCTTCCCTTTCAGTTTAAATCTATTTCCTCAGTTCCCATGCGCAACTTATTACCTGTGTGCACTTACCTGTGTGAACTTATTACTGATGTGTGAGGCAGGAAATGTCATGAGCTTTATTTTACATTTACTTTATGCAGCACACAGGAGCCTCAGTGCACTTTGTAAGTACCTTTAGATGTAGCACAATAAAAAATATAAACTGATTAGCCAAAACAGCTTTTTAGTTGTTTGAGTGCTGCATCAAACTCATTGCTAATAAGGAATATTAAACACATACTCTTGTAAGCCTTGGCAAACATTTCTTGGGTAGGCCCACATGGCAGATGAATAATGATCTTAGTCCAAAATACTGGCAAAAGTAAGGAGTTATGGGGCGTGGTTTAGCTCGGTGGGTAGAACAGGCGCCCCACATGCAGAGGCTATAGTCCTTGCCGCAGTAACCCTGGTTCAATTCCACCGGTGACCCTTTGCTGCATGTCTTTCCATCTCACTCTGTCTCCCCATTTCCCGTCTGTCTACAGCTGTTCTGTCAATCGAAGGCCTAAAGGCCCAAAAAAGTACTTTTTTCTTTAAGTATTTATTTCACTCACAGTCAGAGTGAAAAATTATTTTTAATTTGTATCTTTTTT